>JAKOGI010000796.1:257500-281386 GCA_029747015.1 Carnegiea gigantea | reverse complement strand
TATGTATATATATATATGTGTGTGTGTATTTATATATATATATATATGTGTATATATATATATATATATATATATATATATATATATATATATATGTATAAATTGTTAATGGAAAATTATATGGGGTTGGTTCTAAATTTACTAAGAAAGTTAGTAAATTACAAATAGAAGTATATGACTCATGCCTCACTCTGTGTCAAATGCGCTGTGCAATTATCCAAAAAATTATATGCCATTAACTCAAATTTTAATCATCTTAATTGAGTTCATGCAATGACAAAATAAGTGGATGAACTTAACACAAATCATTTGTCGAGGGTCTCATTTGTGAGGCCCTGCATCGAAACAGACCTGGAAAAATAAAAAAAAGAAAGAAGATGACGAAATTCTTATTTGGACCCCGGTGTTGGTTTATAACTTCACGTTTGTCATATTTGGAGTTTGTAAATAGAAACATGTTGGTTTAAGTCGACTTTTTTGGTGATCGAATCAATGTTCTTTGATAACTCGTTAAGTGATGATACATCAATTTTCAAAGTTTTGTCTTTGTGAGATGGAGAACTTGATCTATATTTACTCAATGAGTCAAAACTAAAAAGCAATGACAGTATATGACTATGTGTCAAGTAGCATTACATTTATGTGATTGTGAATGCTTGTTATCGAAACTCGAGACTTGGAATTTAATTGTCCAAAATTGAAATGAGTCACATTATTATGAGATCATATGTAACAATACATTCTTGAATATGATTTTGTAGAATTAAGTATGTTGTGAAGATGGTTTAGAATCGTAGATCAGTAGTGCAGAATTTTTTGCAGTAGTCACAGAATGATATTATAAATTTATAATCATAGTGTGTATTGCATTAAGTCATTAAGTGAATTAAATAGTAAAATAAGATTGCTAGATTCTATTAAGTTTAATAAATTGTTAATTATACTTATCTTTTTTTAATTTCTATTGTGACAAATTTTTTTTTCTCTTATATTTTTACTACGTATCTACCAAATTAAAAACTTAAAACTATCAACTATTTTATTTTTCCTCTTAAGTTTTTAATTGATTTCATCTGTAAAACTTTTCTCTTAAGTTTTTTTTCTTTTCCCACCTAAACTCAACTAATTGAGTTTGAAAATTTCAAAATTCTCCCCCAAAGAGAAAAGACTAAAGTCCAAAAAAAAAAGTTACTACTTACTCGGGTAAAGTTGATTCGGGTAAGAATCGGATCGGTTTTAAATCGAGTACAGCTCGGTTCGGGTTCGGGTTGTCCATTTTCGGCTCACTTCTGGTCGGGTCACTATAGACCGGGTTTGAATTGGGTTGGGTCATTTTCTGTTTGGGTCATTTCGGGTCATGCTACAGTTCGGGTTTCATTCGGTTTTGGGTCGGTTTACTTCAAGTGTTCGGGTTCAAATAAGTCCATCCCATTTTGAGTGTCGGTTCGGATATAGATTCGAGTCATTTGGTTTGGGTTTCAGGTCTCGGATCAGTTTTGCCATGTCTAGGACCATCCCAAGAGCACCTTCATAGTTTCTATTACCCCTTGGACACCTACTCATTAATAACCTGGATCAACCTCTCTACACACATAATGAATAAATATAGAGAAAGGGGATTGCCTTATTGGATCCCTTGAGAAGGAGTGAAAGATTCATAAGGTTGTAACATAGCAATGGAAACATGATGCATGATTACCTTAATCATTTGCAAAGGGAGTCGCTTCTCAATCAAAAGTATTATGAATAAAAATCCCTCTTAGAGGATCATGGGCCTTCTGCATGTAAATCTTAATAGCCATATATCCAGTTTTCCCTTGTTTATTCCTCATTGAATGAAGAACCTCTTGAATGAGATTTGCCTTCTTGGAATCAACGCCCCTTGAGTTGTAGAGATGAGCCTTAGTAGGAGCAGCTTAAGTCTACAAACAATTACTTTACGGATCTGAATTATGAGACTAAATTAGGATTATTAGCTTAAGGGATCAAAGCGATGAATGTGTTTTTCATCTGCAATGACATTTCTCATCCTTTTAATGCATCTAAAATAGTTGGGCGAATCCTTGGAGCTATGTTATCCCAATTCTTCTAGGAAAAAATTGCCTGAAACTCATCAATGTTGTTGATTTTCAAACCCCATTGAATTTAAAATTGCCCTACTCTTACACTAAGTAAAAGGCTTGGTCAAATTTCACAAATCCTTATTAGTTAACATCGAAAACAAGCTAATTAGGCAAAATCATATTCATGTGATGCATTTATTTCTTCAATCAATAGTCACTCAAAAAAGTTGAGTGACCAGGACTTATTGCCCATTCTCATATGTGACCCATTTTCCTCCATCATTTGGAGAGCTTAAATTCTATTTTGATGTTTGCTAATTATATATAAGGTACAAAAAATAAGAGGTATTGTGATCGCCATCCGGTGTTGCCTCTTAACCCAACTTTGGATGCCGCAGGCCCTCCTTCTGCTAGAGTACTTCATCTATGCTAGTTTTCTTCTCAGCTTTGCTTCCAATTTAAGTAAGTGGTGGTTTCCTTGTTGAACTCATTGTTTTTAAATACCTTTAATTATGGCCTAAAGGAGCCTCTTTCACCTAATTATGTTACCAAAGACATCATGGTTTCACCCCTGAAGTTTTTCCACAAAGGTCTTACAGAAAGGAACAATAGGTTGATAGTGATCCCAATTCTTCTCAAAGAAATCCCCCAAGTCTTTATGTATCGATGAAACTAATAAGAATTTAAAAGGTTTGACCTCGCTTGGTAGTGGAACAAAGCCATGAGAGTTTATTAAAATTGGACAATGATATAAATGCATGAATAGAAGGTGTCTCACTGGTCATTTAGGGAACTGCACTCTCTAGCTAGTATTACATGGTGCTTAATCTGATCTGGCTCTTTGTCTTGTCGCTAGTTCTTACCTTGCTTCTAAGTAAACCTTGGTTTAGAAAATGTGAGGTCAATTAGGCATTATCAACAATCCAGTATTTAAAACTTGTCATATTTTCCAGGCATGTTTGAGTCCCCTCCATGTCTCTCGTCAAGTGAGACCATGTCATTGAAGTTCCTAGTAAGATACCAACCCTCATTTAAATTTACAGCAAGGGGTAATAGTTCTTCCTTGAGTTAAACTCTAACATTCGAGCGAGGGCCACACAAATAGATGGAAAAAAAACATAGATGACAAACATGTTTCATGATTTCCACAGTAATCTGCTATTGATGATACGTAACATCCACCTCATGATCATGCTAAGCTCATGCACATGACCTCTAAACCCATGAATTCATCGAGTTTCAGGCCTCATCCCTAGTCTTGTAAGTTTGAATAAGAATGATCACTGTAGTTTGATTGATCCTAATGATCTCCTATAGTGTAATATGAAAATCTTTAATGCCAGCTCCCTAAACATTCCAAAAGTGGTAGCTATTCTCATTAGGTAACAAATTTAGCATGTTATCTTCTATTAGTAACAACACAAAAGGTAGAGAAGGTGTCAGTAATAGCTTTAATCACTATCTTATCCTCTATAAGGAGAGAAATGAGACTAGCTACTCTCCACCAGGTTGCACTACTTCTTCCATAGTTATATCACTAGAAAGATCCTATAGGGTCAAACTCATCGCCGCATCTAGGATTGATTGTCTCCACAGCTGGTTTAACCTTATTGTGAGGTACGATGGAATCATAAACACTTCCACAATGCTTGGAAAAGATAGGATGAGAAGATGAGTTACATGTGACTGGATTACCATGTAAGCAGGGGGTCAGCTCTGGCATCTTTAGTGCAATATTTTTCCTAGGCTTTTAAGAGGGTTTTGTAACTAATGTCTTCCTAGGAGCAACTTTTCCCTGAAGATTTGGCTTCTGACTACCTTTTGGGTTAGTATTCGGTACTAAATTGTCGTATTTTACATGCCTTAATCATCTAATTTTTGGCTCGTATAATAACATAATCTTTAGAATTTTTACTTATTTTGTTTACTTTTGCAGGTAATAAGTTTAATCGAGTAAATGCCACAAAAAGGAGTAAAGAAGGAATAAAAAAGCATGAAGATCGTAAAGTAAGAGGGGGCGAAGGGTAGCCATGGCCACCACTGGATAACCGTCGAGACCCTGCAGGCAGGGCAGGGGCTGCTAATGGTTGGCTGTCACCTCCCCGACGACCAATGGTGGTGGCGACGGGTGGCTAACGACCATCTTCCCCCACTACTATTCTCGGCCCTTTTTCACTTGGCTTGATTTCTATTTAAGGGGGCTTCTCCGGTGTTTCTTGGGGGTTTTCTTAGGAAGGTTTTGCAAAGCTTAGGTTTAGCCACTAAAAGCCCCATTAGGGGGTAATAAACTAGGTAGACTAGGATTTGTTTGGGTCGATTTTGGATTCAAGCATGTGGATTTTCATCTCCCTTCAAGCAATCACTAAGTTTTCTCTTCTCTTTCTCTCTCTTTCTATTTCATATTTTGTTCTCTTTCTTTTATTTGAGCATGGTCGTTTAGATTATATTTGGTTTGAATGCTTTGTTTTTATTGTGATTTTGTGTTTAGTAGTTGTTTTAGTCCAAGTTGGATTAGATTTATTTCTCTATTTTATGCTTGATTAGTTTAGTTGTTAGGTTAGTTTATTTTGGGTTAGAAATTGTGATTTGAGATGATTAATAGCTAGTTTTTGTTGGATTAGATTGTTATTAGCCTCTTGATGGCTAATTAGTCTTGGATTACGCCCAACCACACCCAATCTATGCTTTGAACTTGGAGTTTTCTCTTATGCCTGCCAAGAGTTCAATAAAATGCTTGAGAGAGCCTTCATCCATGTTGTAGGGTGATTGACTTATGCCGGGAGGTGAGGTGAATTAGTTAGTGTGGAAGAGAGGATAGCCGGGATTTGGATATGAAAACAATCCCGATCCTAGCTAGGTTCGAGGGTTGTTAATCTGGTAGTCTAATTATATTAACCTCATGAACATAGGTGGTTGGACTAATTATACTAGCTCATAACCCTTGAGAGAGGGCTTGGGTGGTCTTCGATGGTGCAACCGACCATATCTCGTTTTCAATATTAGTTGGGTAGGTTAGGACTCATCTCGATTATTTGATTTATCAATTGGCCCAATCATAACTCTAAGCCTCTTTTTTTGTGTTTGTCAGCTTAATTTTGTTTGACTTTCTTTCCTTTTCACTTAGCATAGCTTGAAAAACTTAAGCTAATCCTGATATTTGAAATCCAACTCCTAGTGGACGACATCCTAAGTACTTAATGATAAACCATGCACCGCGGTTACAAATTTAAAACTTAAAATTTTCATATCAATTTTTGGCGCCATTGCCGGGGATTTGGCGGTTCTCAATATCGGGGTTTGCTTGAGTATTCAAGGCAATGCCTTTAAAAATTTTTAAAAAAATTAAAAATCAAAATTTTTTTTTTAAAAAATGGTTATTTTCCACTTACCTCAATTTGAGCATGAATCGTTTTGGCAATACTTGTCTAGATTGAATGATTACCATGGTCAATATGTCCATTTCACGTATGAAAAATAAGAAATATGCAATGTTGTGGTTGAGGAAATAACACATAAGACTTGAGCCACCCTTGAGTCCATGTGTTATGGTTATTTGTGCTCTTTGGACGTTGAGGATATGTGAGATTCGTCTGAGTCTCTAGCTTAGTATCAATGGCAACATAAGAGTGCTAGTGAGTCTTTTTTGTGCCCTTCCCTCCTTCCCTATGGTTTCCACGCTTAATCCACATGTGTCGATTAATTTAGGGTCTCATTTCATCACCATTCTTCTTACGTCAAGTTGTGTGCTCTTGTTGGCAATCATTTAACCATGATGCAAATTCTTAACCCTATTATGATATTTTTTTATGAAAGCTATGTTAGACTTAATGCAATGATAGATACAATGAATAAAGGACTTACGCACTTTGTTAGTGAAACGAGGGAATATGGCCTATTACATGAGACTAACCCTAGTCGATCTTTCCTTACACTTGAGGTTAGTCTCTATGATGATTATGATTCTTCTCTTCCCCTAGAACCCAATTTTATGGATCATACATCTTTGACCAGCCTAGAGGAAGTGATTGACCCCCCTTGATTTCTTTATCATTTGTCGCTCCATCCTTATCTAGCACACGTAGAGACACTACCATTAGTAACTTGACCATACTTGCTTCTCCCCTCCCTTTAGCTCAGTGCATGGGGTTAGATATTGGAGAGTCTTCTAGGGTTGATGCTAGTTGTGTTGAGGATGACTTGCTTGATTGGTCGCAAGAAATTACCTTGATTGAGCCATATTTTGAGGATGCTCCTTTTGAGGAGTTGTATAGTGATGGTGTGGTGGTTGCTGTCGCCCCTAGTATTAAGAATATAGACCCATTTGCACCAAGTCACTTGACTTAGCCCCTATTTCATCCTCCTTGCTTCCCACCACCCCCTGTCATTTGCATGCATTTCATGAGTTCTTAGGTAATATTAGATGGTATATTCCATCCTTTGACCATTATTATGCATACCTAGAACATATGCCTAGGAAGATCATGTAGAGTACTTTCTTTGATCATGCTTTTGATTTTTCTATGGCATTTAATAAGTTTAAGAGGGCACTGACTGTCTTTGCTATGATCTTATTAGTGTTCTCTTACTCACATCATTTTGAGGTGCATGCAATGGCACATGATAAGCTCTTGTAAGCGTTTGACTGCATTCAATTTAAAGATTCACATCTTAAGAAACGAGGAGTGGTGATGCTCCTTAAGCCTCCATAGTACCATGTTAGAGAGGCGTACTTTAGGTACAATCAGTACTCGACCTAGTATGATCATTCTAGTTCTTCTCCTTTATTTTTATTTTCTTTCTTTTTCTTTTTGTTTAGTTGTGGATATTACGTACTGTTTGTGTTGGTGATCATATTAAGATGGATGTTGTGAAGCCAATTGATGGCTATGATCACCTTTGTGTGTCTTTTGTGCATAGTTATGTTTTGTGATTCGTGGCATTATTGGATTTGTATATATTCATTGTTGGTGGTGTTGGGTTTGTATATATGTGTGGTCTTGTTATCGATTGGGTGAGGTTGTGTTTTTGGGCGAGTATGCTAGCTTATGTATATATGCGTTCATTGAGTATTCTTGTGTGTTTTGTTTTGTTTTGTGTTTTATGTGTTTTGTGGTGGGTGATGGCTCCTTGGCTCCCATTGAGGACATTGTGAGATTTAGGTGTAGGGGTGGGGAAGTAACATACTGTTTTGTACATATTTTTGTGAAAATTTTCAAAAATTTTTCAGGTTTTGTATAGTTTTCCTTCATGGCTTTAGGAGATTTTTGTGCCTTTATGATTGGTTTCTGACCTTTAATAGCTTGGATGCTAGCTTATATATAGGTTGAATATGCTTGATGAAACACTTATCTACAATGTAATTTCTGGCTTTTCATCAAACCCTATTTCACATGTGTGGTTTTGCACCTACCTTATATATTGACCATTAACTTTTGGTGTGAGTTGTTGAAATTTGGGTTTGAGGATATTCTACTTGGTTAATTAACTTCTAGCTTTGTCGTCAAAATGAGGAAAAAGAAAAAAAAAGTGAGCTTAACTCCGGTCCCTCTATTTGGGTATTAATATGTGCATTGCACATCCAAATAAAACTCCTGATTAGGGAAGAAGCTCAAATACATACTAAATTATTCCTCTGGGAGTTCAAGGCCTAATAAGCTAGTAACTAACTACCCCGGTGAAGGAGAATAAGGAGAAAAATGAAAAAAAGAAAGAAAAAAAAAAAGAGAACAAAAAATGAGACATAATAAAAGGGAGTTATATGCCAAGGGGAGATTACCCTTTTGCTTGATTTTAGCATAGCATTAAGAGTCAATACACTTTGCACGGAGCAACATGGTGTACCTATTGTATCATTGTATTGTATGGGTTGAAAAATGAGAGCCAGGATGCGTTTATAGCCTGTGTGTGTCTTGAATGTATGTTTTGCTTATATATTGCTTAGTAGCTAGGTGGTTAGGGTGATGGAATCGATCTACACGTGTACATATTTTCCCCTTTACCTTGTATTATGCTTTGCTTTTGAAAAAAAAATAAAAAAAATATTTTAAAGATTTTATGGGTATATCTCTGCAAACCCTCACGAGGCCTCACTCGTCCACTTCGGGGAACCAAGGGGTTTAAAGGGCTTGTTGCATACCAAATGCAACTATGACTCCTATGAAAGTGAGTTAGGTTCTTAGGTTAGTTTTTTTTTTTTTTGTTTTGCTTAAGGAAGAGCAAAAGATAGGTGTGGGGGTATTTGTTTAGTACTAAATTATCGTATTTTACATGCCTGAATCGCCTAATTTTTGGCTCGTATAATAACATAATCTTTAGGATTTTTGCTTGTTTTGTTTACTTTTGTAGATAATAAGTTTAATCGAGCAAGTGCCGCAAAAAGGAGCATAGAAAGAACAAGAAAGCATAAAGATTGCAAAGCAAGAGGGGGTGACAGGTAGCCATGGCCACCATTGGCCAACCATCGCCACTCAGCAGGAAGGGCAGGGGCTTCTGATGGCCAGTGGTGGTGGCGACGGACAAGCCGACGATCGTCATGCCCCATTGTTCTTATCGGCCCTTTTTCACCTGGCTCAATTTTTATTTAAGCGAGCTTCTTTAGGGTTTCTCGGGGGTTTTCTTAGGAGGTTTTTATAGAGTTTGTACCTAGGTTTAACCACTAAAAACTCCATTACAGGGTAGTAAACCAGGTAGATTAGGATTTGTTTGGGTGGATTTTGGATTTAAGAATGTGAATTTTGATCTCCATTCATGCAATTACTAAGTTTTCTCTTCTCTTTCTCTCTCTATCTATTTCATATTTTGTTATCTTTTCTTTATTTGAGCATGCTAGTTGAGATAATGTTTAGCTTGAATGTTTAGTTTTTATTGTGATCTTATGCTTAATACGGAGAAACTATACAGAGGTAATCTCGGAGGCTTACTCTTGGAGGCTTAACAATTGTTGCATAATTGAAGGGCTGCCCTTGTTGTAAAGTTTTCCTTCCCTTTGAACTTATTCTTGAACTCTTGTTGTGGTTGAATTTGTAATATCAGTGAGTAGTTTTACTGAATCTAGTGATTTGTTAGCCATAGTATCGTAATTGGATCCTTGATCTTTACAATCTTGTGCTTATTTCATGATTGGAATGATTTCCTTCTATCTTCAGATTGAATTGTTGTGCGTAGAACTTGGCTAATTTTGCTTACTTATGCTAGGTAGTTGAGTGAAGTGCTGAAAACTAAAATTCACTGCCAGATCACCTTGATAGAACTTGATTTGGCCAAACTCGACAGAGAATTGCTTGTTGAGAGGAGACTTAGCACTCGTAAATCTTCAACCTAAACTAAATCAAAGACACTTGAAAGAGTGACAGTTGAATTCGTTTAGACAATTTAATTGATTTTGAAGGAAAGGGTTGAATTTAAATCATTTGTAATTCCTTGAATCGTTCAACCTGTGAAAAGTGCATGCTTATTTCTATGTTCTAATTCTTTACTTGGCGAATCAAATTCCTAGATGCTTTACTTTGATTGATTTATGATTAGATAATTAGTTTATTAAAGCGACACATTGAAAAGATTAATTACTTAGCATTTTCAATAAGACATTAGCTCAATTGATTATTGTGGTCCTTGAGGACGATCTTTTAATCTATACCACAACATCCGTGCGCTTGTGGACGTGTCAAGTTTATGGCACGGTTGCCGGGGCCCAAATTATTAACTGTTGAGTTAACCTTACAAAGTTGACTAAGTGCTTTACTTTATTTTCGTTTTCTTTTTGATTTCATTGGTAGTGTTGGGGATTGTGCTTGTAGGAATTTTCCCATTTTATGTGATGCCCATTTCTATACGAACTACATCCTGAGATGGAGAGGACTAGCTGTTAAGTAAATACTTAAGGAACAAAGGCATAAAGCTAGAGGGACGTCACCAATTATGGCGGGAGGAGGAGGTGAGCAACGACGGATGCTTAGGGATTTTGTTACCCCAGGAGTCCAAGGCATCGCCTCAAGCGTCGCTCGTTCGAATGTGGAGGCAAACAACTTTGAGCTCAAGTCGTCTCTTATTTCCATGGTGCGACAATCCCAATTTGGGGCACCCTATTGAAGACCTTAACTTATACCTCTCAGCCTTTTTAGAGGTGTGTGACATATTAAAGCTCAACGGAGTCTCTACCGATGCCATTCGATTGCGGCTATTTTCCTTTTTACTTAGGGACAAGGCGAAAGTATGGCTTCGTGCTTTTCCCCGTAGAGCATCACTACATGGGATGAGCTTACTAGAGCTTTTCTTGCTAAATTCTTCCCACCCAGCAAAACAACAAGTTCGAGGAACCAAATCACCAATGTTACCCAAAAAGACGACGAGACACTCTAAGAGGCTTGGGAGTGGTTCAAAGACTTATTAGGGTTGTGCCCTGACCATGACCTTCAAGGATGGATAATTGTTCAAGCTTTTCCTAATGGAGTGACTGAACCTGTAAGGTCCATTATTGATGCTGCAGCAGAGGGAACTTTGATAAATAAGACTAAGGATGAGGCCTACCATTTGATTAAGGAGATAGTGCTTAACAATTTTTAATGGTCCCACGAACGAAGCCAACCCAAGTGCGTTAGAGGTAAGCTTGAAGGTGATACACTTACTTTACTTAATGCTAAAGTAGATGCTATGGCTCAAAGGTTGGAACGATTGAATGTGAATATTATGAATTCTAGTGCCCCTCCAGCATCATATGAAATATATGGTTCTGTTGATCGTCTGACTGAGAATTGCCATGTTGGGAGTCCTTTTGCATAAAACACTAGCGACTAAGTCAATTATGTCAATGATTTCAACCCGAGACCAACCAATGACCCCTATTCAAATACTTACAATCCGGGTTAGAGAAATCATCCAAATTTCTCATATAGGCCTAACCCTTCTACTATGCCCCAAATGAATACTAAGCAATCCCCTGGATTTCAGAGACCTCCGTTTCCCTAACAAGCTCCCCAAAAGTTCAGCCCAGAAGCCATGATGGAGAATATGCTTTTGGCACAATAAAAGCAAGATGAGTATATAAAGCAATTAGCTTCTAAGGTTGATGTGCTTACTATTTATTACAAGATATTGGAAGCCTAAATTGCCCAATAAGCTAGCTCTTCATCTACACCTCCGGATAGACAGCTAAGCAAATGTAACCCTTACGAGCACTGTAATTGTGTTACGTTGAAGGAAGGGGTAGAGGACCCTAGAGACCCCGAGGACATACCGCTTGAGGAGGGTGGTGAAATAATCATGGTTGAGAGTAAGGAGAAAAATGTTGGCAGCAAGCCCATGACTTTCATAGAAAATCATAGCTTAGAGATTCCCACAGTTTTTTCACCAAAGCTTGCTAACCTTAGTAGCTTTTTTATCTCCTGTGTCATGGGAAAAATAAAAATTGAAAGAGCCTTATGTGATCTTGGTGCAAGTGTCAGTTTGATGCCCTACTCTTTGTTTCATAAGCTTCATTTAGGGCCATTATGACCTGCAACCATTTTCACTCTAATTAGCAGATGATTCTGAAATGCTACCTTTAGGTAAATTAGAGGATATCATCAAAATAGGAGATATTTGGGTGTTGGAAGACTATATCATTGCTGATTTGATTGAGACTGATGATGCCCAAATTATTCTTGGTAGGCCCTTTTTAGCTACTTCAGGCTGCAATATTGATGTAAAAGGGGGGCGGATAACATTTAAAGTTGAAGGGTGCTATGCTATGTTTTTTCATGGATGAGAGAGCGGTTTCCCCTAATTCTTCCCAATCAGATGCATTTCTCCTTTCTCTTGAGATTGATGTGGAGGATGGTTTGGACTGTCAAGACCCTCCCGATTTTGATTGGATTTCCAATGAGGATCCCGACCAAGGGAACGTTAAGGTGGAGTTTGCTGCCCCCTACATCACATATCGTACCCAAGGTTGAGGCCTACGCTTCTAATGAATCTCTTATAAGTGATTATTGCAGGTTTGCCCAAGTGGTTCTCTCTTTGCCTCCTGTGAAAGGAGTCGAATTTGACTTTGATATGTGGATTAAGCATGATGAAAGTGGCCAGTCTGATGGACCACACAATCGGCTTGTCTTGTACACTTATAACTCATTATGGTATCAATTAATGACAAAGACAGACCTCCAACCTAAGTATTTGAGGTGGTACCTCTAGTTGGAAGAATTTAATTTCGTAGTTCGTGACAAAGCCGTCGTTCATATGCTTACCGATCCCTAGCGCACATAGAAGCATGATCAAGCACTTGACATTAAAAGAGCGCTTCTGGGGAGGCAACCCAAGCCCTTTTAATAGCTTTGATTTCCATTTGTAGGTATTTTTCATGAAAAAAACAAAGAAGGAAAAAAAAAGAAAGAAAAAGAGGGAAAAAGAACACAAGAACAAAAGGAAGAAAGAAACCGGGCACAGACGACCCGTATTACCCAATACGGCCCGCAGTGTGCCCACTCAGCAAAATGCAAAAATTAGCATCTCGCAGCCACCACGGTTCAACTGTGGTGCCCCCACGGTCCGTGATGGACTGCTGCCGGCCGCGGTCAAGGGTTTTGATCGTGGTGATTGTCCATTTTCTCCCATATTCATCTTCAACCTCGACACACACTCTCTCTACCGCCCTCTTTCTCTCTCTAAACCCTCCATTCTTAAACATTCATGATCCCCCTTATTTCTTCTCATTTTCACTTAATTTTCACGAAAAATCTTCCCTTTTCTCTTAATCTTACTCTCTTTCAACCAAATTTCATCTCTTCCCACCATTTCTTCTCCATGTTCATCTTACTTTCACCCTTTGTCCATAACCATCTTCTTGTCTTTCTAATTCTTCTTCATTTTTCACTTAAATTCTTCATTTTCTTTTCTCACACTTCATTCTTGAGGTTTTTGTTTCAATTTTTTATATTTTACATCTGTGGCACCTACTAAGAGACAATGGAGCATCAAGGAGGCGGGGACATCAAGCCAAGCACCATCCCGACCTCAATGGACCTCCCGCGCTTCCACTAATGCGCGGGCTCGAGATAACGTTCCTCATCCCCTAGGTTTATGTTGCAAGATATACTTGCTTCAATGAACGAATTGTTGTGGCAACTCGTCATTATGATGAGAAATTGTTGGGACATTTGGGATTGTTGGATGATATACGGTGGTCGTTTGCACGGGGCGTGTAGGACAATTTATTGAAATAAAAGAGCATATATATCGAGACCTCACTCTAGAATTTCTGAGTACATTGTTATGTAGAGGTCACTCGAGGATCTCAAAGTCAAGTGGAATATATTTCATTTTATTTGCAAGGGTAATTTTATGAGTTGAACTTGGGTACCTTTAATAGCATATTTAGTTTTTCACCTGGCACGGACTTACCAAACCGTCAAGTCTCCTGAGAATTCAACCCGAATGCCTTTTGGGGCGGGCCTTCAGGGAGCTTTAGGTACAACGCTAGTTCTAAGTGCACCCATATTAAGAACCCTTGCATTTGAGTGGCTCAGCATGTTCTCACTTGTTGTTTCTTTGCTCGGCATCATAGTTTGAATGTCCCCAGATTCTCTGAGTTTTATTTTCTGTCCTGTATGCTTGATGGTTCCCAAGTTGATCCTATGGCATTTTTGGCCTGACAATTATATAGTGCAGCTGTTAGCACTAAGGGTGGGATAGTCATTGGGGGTGTAATCACAACTATTGCTAGATTTTTGGGTGTTGAGCCTAATCCTGAGCATCGAGTTCTTGAGTCGGAGCGGCTTGATTAAGCCGTTTTTGAGCTAATAAACTTCTGCAAAGTAGAGGCTGGACGTTTATGCTGGACTTATCATGGGGATCGGCTTTTGCCGCTTCCTAATGTTGATCGGACCATCCTACTTTACTGGGGTAACCTTTAATGGATACCTGGCGATGTCGAGGTTGTTCAACCACACCTCTTCCACCCCTATTTACCTCTCAGGCGAGACCTAGTTCCTCCTCCCAACCACCCTCCATTGACTATGCTGATCTCCAAGCCACCCTTAGGTCCATTAAGGAGGAACAAGTGTCCTTTTGAGCCTATGTTGCCTCTAAGAATGCTGCGCTTCGTGACTTTGTCCAAGGGCGGTACGATGAGCTCTGTTGGATGCTTGCTACCCAGACCCATTACTTTCAGGACTGTAAGGCTTGTTTAACGACCTAGCAAGATTGGCATATCTCTTATGGTCAACTTCCCCACCCTTCATTCCCACCTCTATTCTAATTGCTTTTTGCTACTCCGCTTTGCTTTTCTACTCCGTGCTCATATTGAAGACAATGTTTTGTTCAGGCACGGGGGAGTTAGTCAGTTAATTGATGGCGTCTGATGCCTGACTTGGTTTGGTATGTGCTCGTGTATACATTGTATATATTGTCCATTCTTACATTTAGGGTTGCATTTTAGGCTTTCGTTTTATGTAGCTTGAGCATATTGGAGGTACATTTAGATTTCTTTTGCATTTTCGGTTCCTTTTCATAATTTTGCATTTTCTTGGTATTGTTAATAGAAGCATGCATTCACTAAAAAAATAGCAAATAGCAAAACGAATGAAAAAAAATGAAAAAAAATCCTCCAATGAAGAACTTTGTAGATCAGGTAGACTTCATTGGTTTAGATTAATCCATTGATTTGCCCAATTGTGAATAAAAGTGATTGAAAACAAGTTTGTCAACAAGAGCTCCATGTTTTGACCATATGTTGAGTGCGAATTGCATGATTACCCCATGATCCTTTATATGAATGTCGACATGTGTCTACTTACGTGCTAGGTATGACCTTGGTAGATGTCCTGTGAGGCTTTAAGCTTTTAAAAACTAATTTATCAATTTAGTCTCTTGTCAATTCATGAGCGACTTTGCCTCGACGTCATTTTTCTAGAACTTGCTTTGACTATCATTCAAGATCACACTTCGCATATGCATTTAGGCAACATGATTGAGAGAATCTTTGACTTGTTAACCCAAAGGACCAAATAGCCACCCTTATCCATAATATATCCCTTACTAGCCCTTTGAGCTTATATTCGTTTTTTATTGCTTTGAGCCTTCGAACATAGCCTTTCGCGAAACATTTATCTAACCCTTAAGCCAAGACTAGAGGAGCGCTTCATTCTGGTAAATCTCTTCTCTTATTGTACAAGAAATCCCTTAAGCCAAGACTAGAGGATCGTTTTGGTGGATTTGGGTGATTGGTGAAGAGATTTGTGTTCTTGTGTTTGTATAAGAAATTCCTTGTCTTATTGTACAAAGATTAGACAAGAGTTGAAATTCGAGCTTGATATGGATTCCCTTGGTCAACTCTTTTGAAAAAGAAAAAACAAAACAAAAGCAAGACAAAAAACAAACGAAAAAAAAGCAAATAAAGAAATAAGAGAACAAAGAAGAAAAAAAGAATAAAGGAAGTGTTGGCTTTGTTTGGATTTTAAAAAGTATATATGACTTTCAACTCTTTCTCGTGATTTGGTTGTGAAAGGGGATATATTTTGTTATTGAAGTGTACTGGTTTGAGGAGAGTGTTTTATGAGCGTATTGGAAGCGTTTAGCTCTTAGTCTATGACTTTTAGCTCCACATTTTAAAAATATTCGTTCCCTTCTTATCTTTACCTATGGCCCTGTTATAACTTTATAAAGTACTCATGATTGTCTAATGTGTATTGCATACTACTGATGGCAACTTAGAAAGTCTTATCAAGCTTATGGTAGATTTGAGTATGTGGAATGAGAATTGAGGGAATCTTCCTACATTTTCAAACATATGAGTGATGAGTGCCATATGACTATAGTGAAGTTCTATCGACATTACTAGCTCCAATTGTTTCATATGTCAATGTGATGGTATTTGATGATTTTGGGGGACGTTGATTCAAACTTGACATTGTGGTCTATCAAATGATTTGACAAACGTCATTTCCTAGTCTGTTTTTTAAATGATTTTTGCACTTTTTGGCTAACCTTGGATCGGCTTTGCCATTGAGAAGCTACCAATGTCTTTCTTGAGGAGGTTTTCAATAATTTTTGGTCTCTGTGTTGCTTAGGGACAATCAACGATGCAAGCATGGGGGAGTTTGATAAGTGCTTTTATATAGTTCATTTTTAGGACGTTTTGTAGCACTTTTTCGGGAATTTATAGGCTTAGTGTCATAATTTATACTGTTATTCTCGTTTTATGCTTGGATGTGGTTCTTTGATGATATTTGTAGGATTTTAGACCATTTGACCCTGCAATTGACCCTCATATGAGTGCTTGTAGACCCACCACGGAGGTACCCCAAGCCCTATGTTCGTAAAGCAAGAGAAGAGCGGAAGAATTCGAAACCAGCCAGAACCACGGTCTGACCGTGGTGAGCCTGTAACTGGTAACTTCTTCATTATCCTTTGTTGTGCGGCTGAGGATGCTCCGTTTGCTGCTTAAAAGAGCATGTTTCAAGGTTTAAAAAGAGAGAAGACAACAACCATATCCAACTTACAACTTTTCACACATCTTTCTTTTAGTTAGAATTTAGTTTAGTTTAGTTTTGAGAGCAAAAGGAGAGTTGAAAGGAGAAGCGTTGCTCTTGGAGGCTTGAAGATTGTTGCATAATTGAAGGGCTGCCACTGTTGTAAAGTTTTCCTTCCCTTTAAACTTATTCTTGAACTCTTGTTGTATTTGAATTAGAAATATGAGTGAGTAGTTCTATTTAATCTAGGGATTTGTTAGCCGTAGTATTGTAGTTGGATCCTTAATCTTGACAATCTTATGCTTATTTCATGATTGGAATGATTTACTTCTTTCTTGAGATTGACATTTTGTGAGTAGAATTTGGCTAATTTTGCTTGCTTGTGTTAGATAGTTGAGTGAAGTACAGAAAACTAAAATTCGCTACCAGATCACCTTGATAGAACTTGATTTAGCGAAACTCGAGAGAGAATTGCTTATTGAGAGGAGACATAGCATTCATGAATATTCAACCTAGACTAAAATCACAGACACTTGAAAGAGTGATAATTGAATTTGTTTAGGCAATTTAATTGATTTCGAAAGAAAGAATTGAATTTAACTCGATTGTAATTCCTTGAATCTTTCAACCCGTCAAAAGTGCATGCTTAATTCTATGATCTAACTCTTTACTTGGCGAATCAAATTCCTAGATGCTTTGCTTTGATTGATTTGCAATTGGATAATTAGTTTATTAAATTGACCCATTGAAAAGATTAATTACTTAGAATTTTCAAGTAGACATTAGCCCAGTAGATTACTATGGTCCTGGAGGATGATCTTTTAATCTATACTACAACACCTGTATGGTTGTGGACATGTTACATTTTTGGCGCCGTTGCCGGGAGTTGGCACTTTCAATATTGGGATTTACTTGAGCATTCGAGCCCAGGCCTTTAGAAAATCCAAAAAAAATGTAAAAAGTTAAAATTTTTAAAAGAAAAAATCAAAATGGCAATTTTCCATTTCCTTCAATTTGAGTATGAACTTTTTTGACAATACTTGTCTAGATTGAATGACTATCGTGCTTAATATGTGCATTTCACGTATGAAAAATGGAAAATACGCAATGTTGTGCTCAAGGGTATAACACATGAGACTGAAGCCACTGTTGAGTTTATTTGTTATGATGGTTTGTGTTCTATAGATGTTGATGATATGCGAGATTTGTTTGAGTCTTTGGCTTGGTATCCATGGCACTACGAGAATGCTAGTGATTCTTTCATGTGCCCTTCCCCCATTTCTTATGATTTGTAGGCTTATTCTCCTCTTGTGTGCTCTTAGTGTCAATCTTTTGACCATGTTGTGAATTCTGGTCTCTATTATGATACTTCCAATGTATGCTATGTGAAACTTAATGCCGTACTAGAGACAATGAATGAGCATCATGAGTGTTTTGTTGGTAAGATGAGGGAGTGTGGCCTAATGCGTGAGACCGACCCGAGTCCATCTTTCCTAGACTTGAGGTTAGTCTCTATGACAATTATAAGTCTTCTCTTCCTATAGAGCCTAATTTTATGATTGATTCACCATTAACCTACCAAGTGGAAGTGATTGATCCTCCCTTGACGTCTTTATCAATTATCGCTCTATCCTTGCCTAGTACACATAGAGCCACTACTGAGGCTATCTTAAGCTTGCTTGTTTCTCCCCTCTCTTTAGCTCATTGCACGGTGTTGGAGACAGGTGAGTCTCTTGGGACTGATGCTAGTTGGATTGCGGATGATTCAATCGATTAGTCAGGAGATATTGCATTGCTAGAGCATTCTTTTGAGGAGTTAAATACTAATGATATGAGGATTGGTGCTGCTCCTAACATTGAGCATACTGACCCGTTTTGCACCGAGTCAGTTGACTCAGTCCCCATTTCATCCCCCTTTCTTCCCACCACCTCTTCTCACTTGCTTGTATTTCATGAGTCCCTAGGTGACATTAGAGAGTATAATTCGTCCTTGGACCCTTATTTTGCATACCTAGAGGACGTGCCTAGGAAAATCATGTGAGTACCTTTTTTGGTCATGCTTTCGATTTTTCTATGGCATTTGATAAGTTTAAGAGGGAACTAGCTATATTTGTTTCACTTTTACCAGTGTTCTCTTACTTACATTATTCTGCGATGCATGCATAGGCACATGATAACCTCTTGCGAGCTTTGACTGCATCCGAGTTGAAAGCTTGAGTGTTGGGAGACAAGGAGTGGCTGATGCTCTTTGAGCCCCTGTGGCATAGTTTGGGTGCATTTAGTGCCCGACTTGGTATACTCGTTCTCAGTCTTCTCCCTTCTTTTTTATTTTATTTCTTTTTCCTTTTGTTTAGTTGTGGATATTATGTTGTGTTCCTTTTTCTTTTTATTTTCATTCCTTTTCCTTTCTCTAGTTATGGATATTAGGATTGTGCTTTTGTTAGTGATCGACTTTGAGTTGAAAGGCTATGATCACCTTTTTGCTTTGTTTTCTTTTTGTGTGTTTTGTTTTGTGTGTATTATGTGTGTGATTTTGTTTTTTTTGTTTTTGTGTGCTTTTGTGGTGGTAGTGACTCATCGGCTCCCAATGAAGACATTGTGAGATTTAGGTGTGAGGGTGTGAAGTCATATACCCTTTTGGTAAATTTTTTTAAAATTTTTTCACTTTTGTATAGTTTTTCTTTTTGGTTTCGGGGAACTTTTGTGCCTTTGTGATTGGTTTTTGGTCTTTGATAGCTTGGTTGCTAGCTTGTATATAGGTCGAATATGCATGATGGAACACTTGTCTGTAATATGGTCTCCGATCTCTCATAATAACCCAATTTCACTTGTGCAGTTTTGTACCTACCTTGTATACTTAATCATTGACTTTCAGTGTTAGTTGTTGAAATTTGGATTTGGGCACATTCTACTTAGTTAATTAACTTCCAGTTTTAGCTACATTATGAGAAAAAGAAAAAAAAGAGAAAAACAAGAAGTGCAAAATGAGCTTAACTCTGGTACCTCTATTTGGGCTTGAATAAGTGTTTTGTACATCCAAATAAAATCCCTAAATAAGGAAGAAGCCCCAATATGTGCTATGTTGTTCATCCAGGAGTTAAGCAAGGAACTACCCATCCGGGTGAAGGAGCATAAGGAGAAAAGCGAAAAGAATAAGAAGGAAAAAAAGGGGAGCAAAAATAAGGGAAGTCATAAGCCAATTAGAAATGACCTTTTGCCCGATTTTAGCATAGCATTAAGAGTCAACACACTTTGCACGGAGCACCAAGGTGTACAAATCGCGTCATCGTGTTGCGTGGGGTGAAAAATGAGAATCGGGAAGCATGTATAGCCATTACAAAAAAGCGGCCAGTCAGCGACGAAATTTCGGCGATAAAAAATATTTTTTGTCTTAAAATAATAACTGTGGCGAAATATTTTAGTCCAGCTACGAAAGCTGTTAGCGTCTGTAATTGAGACGCAGTTAGAGATGAATTTAATAGTTCGTCTCTATCAGAGACGAAAACGGGAGATGAAAATTAATTTTCATTTCTAATAGAGATGATTTTATTTATGCATAGCAAATTCGTCGCAAGTTGATGACAAAATCACTCCCGCGGTGGGTTTCATTTCGCACTCAGCCTGTATTCCTTCCCTCCTCTCTCTCTCTCTCTGGCGAAAACATAGCTCCATTGTTGGCCAAGGTTTGCAGGGCTTGGGTGGAAAATTGAGGAGGTAAACGTATGAAATTATAGTGCTTCTCTGTCTGGTTGGTTATGTGTTTATTTATCTCTTTCTTTCTCTCTCTTTGTGTGTCTAATAGAGACCCTTCTATGTGCTCTGGTTGATTTGTAGTAGTTACGGAGATCTTGGTCATCAACAAAACCCTCAGGCCTCTTTCTCCCTTTTTTCATCTCTCTTTGGCGAAATCAGCAAAGTGAGCATTTGAAACTTGAGTGGGCAATTGAGTTTTCTGTTGTTCTATCATTTTTTCATTCATCTTTGGCTGAATCAAGCCCTTAATTATGTGTGGATAATTCTAGGAATTTCGGATAATGGATGTGAATGTTGGCTTTCTGTGTTGTTCAATTTATGGTGTTTGAGCCATTTTAGGGTTTTGTTTTCTGATGAGATTTGTGTTATTCGGTGTTGCCATATATGGTTTGTTTTTGTATATGAAGTACTTCCACACAAGAGGTTTCTTTTCAGTTAGGTGGTGGAGGTTTTGCTTGCATTGTAGTTTTTATCTTGTGGTTGTTTTGTGTATTGTACTTCTGATTCAGTAAATTGGTGTGTTTTTAGTGTTCAATTCAACAATGTTTGGTGATCTGTATACCCTCATTTAGGAAAGTTTGCAGAAAATTGAGTCTAACTGTTCTACACTTGTGTTTTATCATGTATAATTTATCTGCACATTCTTCTTTTCCTTGAAGTATTGAAGCATTTGAACATGCATGAATTCCATGTAGGAAAGTCTTTGCTTTGGAATTGGGTTTGTAACTTCTTGCCAAAAACAGGCTTGAAATTTTTCTCACTGATTTTCAGCTTAGTTTTTCTTATCTCACCTCCTTAACAATTTCATCCTACTCAAGATGTTAAACAGCAGAGCCTATAAGAAACCTAAAATTTTCTGATTGGGGTTAGATATGGAGGATTTTCATTGGGATACAGAAAATTAGGCATCCAAATATGGTGATTTTGGAGCATCTCTATCTCTTTTCTATTTATCTAGGAGAAAAGATCAAAGTACATGCATATATACTATGGTTCAATCTGACTCTACGTACACACACACACACACACACACACACACACACACACACACATATTTAAAATAACAAACAAAAAAGTTACCCTCATTCGTCATAAGGCACTAAGGAGAATTTTTATGTGGAGCCAGTTTAGTTGTGGGCATTGTCATTGCACTAATAGTAAAATTAATAAGCAATGGTATCCTACATCACCCAGATGAACAAATTAAAGTTTGATATTCACTTATTAGTAAAGCCTATCAAATATAATGATAAATTTAGAAAACTTTATCCCTTACATTTCTGATTTTAATATTGTTCTAACAGAAAAACTGTGCAAGTACTTGCTGTTGGACATGATCATGATATGTATAACATAGGAGTATATTATATAACTTGTTGTTATTCACATCTAAAATGATATAGTGTCAGAGCTTGCAAGATTAATACTTGATGCATTTATGTGATTGATTGTAGTTATAGATTTGTCCAAAGCCTCAAACATCATAACCTTGATTTTCTATTACCCAGTAATTGTCTTAGTTATATTTTAGTAATCAGTTCAAGTTACTTGAGTTTGTGTTTAATTTAGCTTCCCTCTTGTCTATTGATTATGTGAATTATTGAGCCTATGCTTTGTATTGATTTCTTCTTCACTGTAGAATAATGTTTAATATGTTTAGTATCATAGCTTTTTTGAAATGGTGGGCTAGAACATTATACCTTTTTCAATAAAGCTATATAAAAAGATATAAAATACAGTTACGTATAGGTTGATCGGCATTTATGTATCATTATTTCATTTATAACTTAGAACTCGTTCAAAATGTTATACATATAAAACCTATAGTGACAAGTTACTTATTATCTTTCTTTGAATAGCTTGCTAATATGAGAAGTTGATATGAATAAGATTTGAATTGTCTAAGTTGGACAGTTTGGGAATTGTTAAGTGTATGATTGTATGGTTACAAGAGTTCTTGCAGATGTGCTTGAAAGGTTTGGCGGTGTTTCCTTATTTATTGTTCTCTGGGTACGATTTTTTTGGTGAGGCTAAACAAATTGGCTTCATTTGGAAAATTCTTACTTAGAGAACTATAGGGAAATGCTGTCGAATTTTTTCCACGGATATGCAAGAGTGTAACCTACACAATCATGTACTTTGGATTCTTGAATGGGTTTAGGACCACTTACCCTTTAGAAGGAGCTTAGATCATATCATGTTAATTACGGCATGTGAATCATGAATGTTATATAAATATGTTAACTATTACTCATTACATACAATTACTGTGGAGAAAATATGTATACTTAAACAACTATTATTTGGTAAGCAACAAACAGATGGAACCAAGTCGAGTGTGGATGTACCAAAGGCTTGATTCAGATAGGTACCTTCGTAAGATCTTCATCGAAAGAGTAGATGAATTCATTGAGTTTGCTACTGAGCAAGAGTTGTTTCGGAACATGAACAAGATAAATGCCCGTGTATTAGGTGTTGGAATGGGCCTTACTTGGATGTGGATACAGTGAAGCTCCATTTATATAAGCAAGGGTTTATGACCAATTATTATAAGTGAGTTTGTCATGAAGAAACATTTGACAGGGTATCACATCCTAGTAGCTCAATCAATCTGGAGGTTGAACCAAACCCCATAGCTCAATCAATCTGGAGGTTGAAGCAAACCCCATTAGGGATATAGTGTTGGATACATATGCTCTAACTAATGTGATTGAACTGGGGATGGGTAACGAGGAAGAGGAGCCCACTCCAGAGATTAAAAAATTCATCAAGTTGGTCAAAGTAGCCAAGAAACCTTTATATGAGGGATCTAACATATCCCTTTTAAAGGCTGTTGCAAGGCTAACAAACCATAAATGTGAGTTTAATCTCCCCCATCGAGCTATTGATGGAGTTGCCTCATTAATGAAGGCCATGTGCCTGAATGACAATGAGATGACAGCCAACTTCTACGAAACCAAGATGTTGCTATCTGGGCTTGAACTTCCACATCATAGAATCCATGTATGCCCCAATGGGTGCATGTTGTTTTGGAAGGATGCTGGAGAATTAGAGAAATGTACAGTATGTGGTGCAGAGAGGTGGTTTATAAGGGAGACTGTGAGAGATAAGAAGCTTTCGAAGAAAGTGTTAATGTATTTAACAATTTAGCCCAAGATTACAAAGACTATATGCGATAAAAAATGTAGCCGAGCATATGACATGGTAGTACGAAGACCAACATACTGATGACTTCATGGAACATCCAAGTGATGGGGAGGCATTAAAGCATTTTGACACTACGTTCTGTGAGTTGTCTTTCGAGCCTTGAAATGTGAGGTTAGGATTGTGTATAGATGGCTTTGCTCCATTTTTGCACTATAACCAAAGTTATTTATATTGGCCAGTCATTGTCACACCTTACAATCTACCTCCGTGGATGTGTAGGAAAAGACAATTCATGTTAATTAGTCTTCTCATAGCTGGCCCAAGAAACCCAAAAGGCAACTTTGATATATATATGCAACCCTTAATTAAGGAGCTGCATCAGTTGTGGGAGGAGGGAATTCTGACTTATGATGTAGTTCGAAAGCAAAATTTCAATATGAAGGTTGCTATTATTTGGACTATCAGTGACTTCCCTGCATATG
>JAKOGI010000796.1:0-250000 GCA_029747015.1 Carnegiea gigantea | reverse complement strand
AAGATAGCAATTCATTTATGGCTTCTGGAATTCTCTCATCTCCCAAACACCGCTTTCCAGTATTCTTCTTGCCCTCTTCTTGTACCATTTATTGCTTTGCCAAATTGCCCACCCAAAATAAAGGTCGTTAGCCTTTTTAAAGTAAACTAACTGAGAAATGAAAAAAAACTGCATTAAATTGAATGTAAACTTTTGTATGAGATTCACTATATCTCATGTGGGAAAGGTCTTCCCATAAGGTAGCTTCTTTTATTTTTCATATCTTTGATATGACACTATCATATAAACCCTGGTGTTAGATAAGTGTTGTGCCCCATATTGATGTACGTACATTGTGCGACTATTACTATTAGATTAGTGAATTTTACTAAACTGCCCCTGTCTCTCTCTCTAGTTGGGTTTGAACAGAACAAAGAATATTATTGTATGAATAACAAGATCATGCACATTATGGGACTGTTGCTGTAATCTGTACCCAACTTAATTACCAAAAGAATGTGTTAGCCTTATATTGATTACGTATATGAATGAATAACATGATCATGTAGGAATTCTCCTCAAAGGCTGAATTTAACTGAATATACATTGTGCGACTGTTGAATGCAGGAACCTTAGCAAGAAGCATTCGATGCCACCTCTTTTTCAACTCTTTTTCTCCCATATTATTGTATTTTATTCTTGGTATACTCCGGGTGTGTGCATCGTAAAGTTGTAGTGTCTGGCGTGTAGCTGTTGAGTAATGAATATACATTGTGCGACTGTTGAATGTAGGAACCTCATTATTGTAAGGCTTTAAGCCTGGATTTAACTTAATTTTAGGTGGAACTCTGTCCGTTTTGCCCCAGAGTTTAGGAAAGATTTATGAAACACTCCTACCCGTAGGGGTTAGGGGCGTAATTACCTCATTTTAGTCTTTTCTGTTCATTTATCCCTCATTTTTTCCCCACCTATCCTATTGCATGATGAGTTTGAGCTTCTGAAGGCACAGGCCTCTCAAGCAAGAACTGAAGTGGATGATGGTGAGATTTTTCTGCAAGCTGTTGGAGGCAAGAACAAGAAAGGAACTGTTTACGGACTTGGAACGGAGTCAGAAGCTTACTACCCAAGGTTCACTCGTCGCTCCACCTCATCATTATCATACACACCCTCAGTTGTTTCTCAAATGGAGACTCGCTTGAAAAAATCAGAGGAGGAACTTTAAGCTACGAGGGAAGAACTTAGAGCCACTAGGGAGGAACAAAAACAACAAAGAGAGTTGATTGCTAGCCTTCTTGCTTGGCTTAAGGGCCCCTCCTCTTCCCATTTACTCACACCCCCTAGCTAGGTCTTAGTTTATGTTTGTACAGTTTAATGTAGGGTTACAGATTGCCTTTTTGGATGAGGACTCAATTATATGTAGAAATTAAGACTCATTAGCAATGGGTTTAGTTAGTACCTATTAACTACAATTAATTATAGTTTGGCATGTTTAGACTTTATATATTTAGGGGGCCTTAGAATTACGGGTGAAGATATGCTGGATGAAACTCGACACCTTTTGATCGTGTAGTTTCACTTGTGCCTACATATGGTTGTCGTGGCTAATTATATATTCTTCTTTTAGTTATATATTTGTTTATAGGAATACATTAACAAGGGCACAGGGCACAAGTTCCATATTGTTCAATATAGCTATAAAACATATCGTTCAACATAGCTACAAAACAACTCGTCCCCATCCGTGATGCAAATTAGTAAAAATCGATACAAATACATTATCGCTATGGTAGAGATGAAACACATTTCGATAGCGAAAGTCATCTCCATTTAGCAAGAATGTTTTCATCTCTGATAGAGATGAAACAACTTTTCGTAGCAAGTTTCGCCTCTAACAGGGACGAATATTTTCTGATGGCAACCAACTATCGTCGTCACCGATGGAGATAAAAAAAAAATATCGTAGCAATATTTGTCTCCAATAGAGACGCATTATTGTGAAATGGCAACCAACACTTTCTCGTCTCTAATAGAGATGACAAGTGTTTCGTATCAAAATTCGTCTCTACTAGAGACGAATTGATGTGAAATGGCAATCGCATCATTTTCATCTCTATTAGCGATGAAAACCTTCTCGTATCAATTTCCGTAGCTAACAGAGATGAAAAATACAGGCAATCGCTAATTTCATCTGTGACGGTAGGTTTTGAAACGAATGATTTTTCAACTATATTTCGTCGCTAAATTATTTAGGACAAAAAAATAAAATTTAGAGACGAATAATTTTCATCGCTAACTAATTACATGCTTTTCTGTAGTGAGCCTACGTGTGTCTTGAATGCATGTTTTACTTATATATAGCTAGGGAGCTAGGTTGTTAAGTTGATAGAATCGATCTAGATGTGTATGTATTTTTCCCTTTTGCCTTGTACATATGTTTTGCTTTTGAAAAAATCCAAAAATACTTCAAAGATTTTGTGAGTATATCTTCTGCAAACCTTCATGAGACCGCACTCGTCTACTTGGGTAACCAAGGGGTTTAAAGGGCTTGTTGCATGCACTAAATGCAACCGTGATTCTTATAAAAGTGAGTTAGGTTCCTAGGTTAGTTTTCTTGGGTTTTGTTCGAGGACGAGCAAAAGATAGGTGTGGGGATATTTGTTGGGCTAATTTGTCAGATTTTACTTGCCTTTTTCACCTAATTTTTAGCTTGTGTAATAACGTAATCTTTAGGATTTTTACTTGTTTTATTTACTTTTATAGGTAATAAGTTCAATCAAGAAAGTACCGTGAAAAGCAGCAAAAGAGGGTTAAAAAAGGGAAGAAAACAAAGCATTGTAGAATGGCCACCTGTCGTCTGCAGGATGACCGTCGCACAACTGCAGGGTGGCCAACAGGGGCTGGCGATACCTAGGCCGTTAGGATTAAGACAGGCCGTCGGGGCCCGCGACATCCCCCATCCGGATTAAGGCAGTCGTCGCCAAAGCCCAGTTCGCGTGTTTCGTAGGATGGTTTTCATTCCTTTTCAAGGCTTTTTCTTAGGACTTCCTGGGGGACCTCTGAAGACTTTTTAGAGGATTCTTAGCCTAGGGTTTAGTTTCAAAAGACCTCATTAGTGGGAAATAAGGTAGGTAGTTTAGGATGATTTTGGGATTCAAGCTTGTAGATGTCAAGTTCATTAAATCAATTCAAGCCTAAGTTTCACTTTTCTCTCTCTCTTTATTTCATGTTTTTGTTCTTGTTTAGGTTTTGCTAGTTTAATTCTTATATTTGATTGTTTAGTTTAAATGTTTAGTTTTCATTGTTAATCCATGTTTAGTTAGATTGATTAGATCATATTAGTTTCTCTTTCTCTCTTCCCTAATTCATGTTTATGTGTTTGTTTGTTAATTTAGTTATAGCTAGGTTTAATTATGTTTAGTGATGATCAGTAGTTAATTTTGGTTGGCTTGGATTGTGATTAGTCTCTTGATGGCTAACTAGTCTAGGATTAGCCCTAATCACTCCCAACTTATGGTTAGAACTTAGAGTTTTCTCTCCTGCCTACCAAATGTTCGATGAAATGCTTCAAAGAGCTTCCATCTATATTTTTGGGCGATTGACTTATGCCGAGAGGTGAGGTCCATTAGCTAGTGTGAGAGAGGGGATAGTCGGGTTCGGGACATGAAAATAGTCCCGATCCTAGCTAAGGCCGAGGGTTGGTCTTATTGGTCTAACTCCATGAAAATAGGTGCTAGACGGATTAGACTAGCTCATAACCCTTGATAGAGGGCTTGGGTAGTCTTGGATGGCGCAGCCGATCATCTCTTGTTTTTAGTAGAAGTTGGGAAGGTTAGGACTCACCTCCATTTCTTAGTTCGTTAATTGGCCGGATTACAATTACAAGTCTCGTTTATTTTTGTTAGCTTAGTTTAGTTTTTCCTTCTTTCCCTTTCACTTGGCCTAGATTGAATACTCAAGCTAATCCCGATATTGAAACCCAACTCTCAGCGGACGACACCCCGAGTACTCGATAATAAAACCTTGCACTTGGGATTATAAATATTAAAGCTCGAATTCTTCCGTAACTTTTTCTATTTGCACATTTTTCCCAAATCCTTAAAACCTTACTTTTGAAAAATTTTATTTGGTGCATGTGCCATTTCTGTTTTAATTAATATTTGGGACCCTATTCCAAGTGGTATTAGAGCCATGTGATCAAAAATAATTAAGATAATTAAGCTAATTGGTTGTAATTAATGCTAGAATCATCACCTGCTTGCCCTGGACCAAACTATTCCCTCATTGTTCACTCAGCTGAAGGAATTTCTTCAGCAGCACCTCAATTGACCTATATCATTGATATAATTTTCGAATTACAAGGCAAATTAGCTAAAATTAAGACGGAAATCAAGGAGCTCAAGAGGATCCAGTTCCTAAAACTTCAAAGGAAGATAATGAAGAGAATATTTCATGCTCCCGAAAAACAACATGACGCGAGATACGAAGCCTCTGAGAAATTGGATCCCAGCATCTATAGCCTTTGTGTTCAATGCCATACCCAAGGAAGCAACAGAACCGAGCTCGGGGTTCTAACTTGGTCCGCTCATGAGGTTGCAACATCACAAAATAAGCACTCCTAAAAACAGGAAGCATACTGTAATTTGGGACAACTCCATGTAGCCGGACATAAGGAGATTTATTTTCAATGACAGGAGACAGGATGCGATTGATGGTATATACTGCGGTGAGGGCAGCTTCTCCCCAAAAAGATTATGGGCAATTAGAAGAAATAAGTAAAGCACAAACAGTTTCAAGAATATTGTGGTGTTTTCTCTCTACGCGATCATTCTATTGTGAGGTGCCAGGGCATGATTTTTGATGAAGGGTCCCATTCTCAGCCAGAAATGTCAGAAAATTCTTCTCCTTATATTCTTGTGCATTATCCGATCTAAATACCTTGATTGTAGTATGTACGAATCGTGGTAGCAAATATATAGTAAACTTGTGGCAATTCAGATCGATTTCTGAGAAGATAAATCCACGTATATCGAGAAAAGTCATCCACAAATATCATAAAATATTGTGAACCACCCATGGAAGTATTAGGAGAAGGCCCCTAAATATTAGAATGCACAAGATCAAAAGGCGCTTGAGAAATAGAGTCATTATTATTAAACGATAAAGCATGAAATTTTGCTAATTGACAAGAATAACAATCAACTTTATTGACATCCACATGACCCAAAACTCCACTTGAAATTAAAGGACGCAATCTAGAAAAGGAAACATGACCTAACCGGGAATGCCATAATCCTTGTGATGTCACAGTAGCACAATGAGCTCCAATTTGAGATGGGATTGACAACGACACCAATTCAAATAGACAACCAACTTTATGGTCGGTCCTAATTATTTGTCCCGTCTGAGGTTCCTATATAATGCATCCACGGTCTAAAATACCCCATATCCAAGCTCACATAGTTGACCAACAGATATAAGATTCAGAGTAAGCCGAGGGACGAAGTATTCATCAGATATAGATAAATTTGCAATTGATATATCAATAATATGACTTATTTACAACTTAGAGTTATCTACAGTGTGGACAATGGGAGCTATTTTCATAGGGCTGACATTTGCGATAAACATAGCAGATTCAGAAGTCATATGATTGCAACAGCTAGAGTCAAAGAACCAAGAGTTGGAAGTACCTAGAGTGGTAGAGAGTGCCAAAGTAGTAGTAGCATTAGAAGCGATCTGAGAGATAGATGCAATGGAATTTCCAGCAAGCTGTTTGAGGATAGACTCAAGATCGCTTAAAGAAAGTGTTGGAGATGAGTCATTTATAACTGCCTTTGCAGTTTGAGGTGGTCAGCGATATTGTTGGCCCTTGAAAAACGTATTACCACAATTTTTATTCCTGTTTTGCAAGGTCCTGCATTCTAAAATGACATGACCTTGACGTCTGTAGTAGTTACAGAACTTCTCAGAGGACTTGTCAGAATGGGGGACTTTGCTTAGAACAGCCAGCACATGATTGGTACCAATAATGTTAGAGGGCAATTTCAAAATGTGGAGACAGACTTCTTCAAATAACAACTTGGGCATAGCACCTTTAAGGGTAGGAAGAGAGCCTCTGTGTAATATAGAGCCACGAATAGGTTCATAGTCATGATTAAGTGCCATGAGAAATTGCATAACTCGGAGGTTGTCATGATTTTTGAAGAATTTCTCAGCATCTTTAGCATTTTCCTATGATGGCTCAGATAAGGCCAATTGATCCCATATACCTTGCATTTGAGACAGAAACTCATTGATTGATTGCCCAGGCACTTGCTTCATGTTATGAAGAGCCTCATGTAGTTGACAATGGTGAACAATATTAGTGGTGGAGTATCGAGTGCTTAGTAAATTCTAAACTGTTTTAGCCGTATCGAAACGGGCATACTGGAGGTTGATGGATGGGATTGAGGTGTTGCGAATCTAGGTCAGAATTTGATGATTTTTATAGTCCCAATCTTCAAGCCTTTCCCCATATGCAGTATCATCCTTATCTTTCTATTTTACAGGCTTAGTGGTAGAACCTGTAGCAATTCTCCAAAGTCTTCGCCCTTTCAAAAAACTGGACATTTCTTGGGACCATATTGCATAATTTAAACCATCCAAAATGGTTCTAATGGGTTGAATGACATCCACTTTCTCCATTACAATATTTTTGCAAACAATACAGTCATCAAAAAAAAATTTCCAACAATAGCAAATTTCAATTCAGGAAATTGTCACAAACCCGAACTGTAAAAGAATGAAATTCAGCAACAAAGACCACTGGAAAATTGAGAAATCTTGCTCTCAAGAACAAGAATAATATAAACCAATTTCAGATCCAAAGAACTCTGACCTGGGTAGAGAATCTGGACAAAACAGAGCATGTGATAAACTTTGCATGTGATCATCCACAATGAACTTTTAGAGGCATAGTCAAAAATCTACTTCTAGTATTAGTACTCCATTTCTGCATAAATATCCTTTCCAAAACCCAAAAAACAAAAATGCATTTCCTTTGCATGTGATAAAAACCCAAACAGAAGTAGAAGAAAAATCAGGTGAAAAATGGGCTGAAAAAGTAGAAAGAGAAGAAGATGGAGTATAAGCAATATACTCTTGAAGAACTATGGAATATGTTCGAGAAAGAACAAAATCTAGAGGAATTAAACAAGATCATGGCGCAATTAGTGATAAACATCATGTATTATCTGATGATAATGAAGAGACTAATAATATCTAATTAGAAGAAAAAATATATCAGCAGATGAATCCAATCAAGCTAAAAGATCTTAATGTTGTACCCTTAGAAGAAATCAAAAGAAAATAAGATAAAAAATATGGTAAAATCACTGTTGAAGATGAGATTAATGAAATTGGAGAAGAACTTGACTTAATTGAAATAGAGACCAATTTGGTCAACAATGTTGTTCTTAAACATGAGGAATTTGGTGAATCTTGTAGAAGCAATACTCATTTTATAAGACCTATGTATGTCCTAGCTGGACGTACAATGAATTTTTCCTTCGGGTTTATCCCAAGGAAAACTACGGCCTTTGAAGAAGTTGCCCCTACTCCAATTAGTCAGACGGGATACATCTTAAACATAGATGGAGTCGTAATAGAAAAGAAATATTTTAGCATTGGAAATGAGGCATCAATAGTGTCCTAAATCTAAGTACTACATGGACTGTTGTGAATTTCCTAAATTATATCGAACATAGTTTTTCTGATACTGTAGTTGATTGGTATGATTCATTAAATAAAGATGGTAAAAATACATTAAGAATGATGAAAATACCAGCAGCTATGTTCAAAAATCTATGTAAGGAAATTGAAACCGAATTCATTAGAGCTAAACTTGATTCTGAAGAAAAAGCAGGGGAATGGCAGAGAAAGATTAATAGCATAAAATTATGGGATATGAGATATCTGAAAAATTATATTACTGAATTTAGTCAATATTAATACAAAATTGGACATAATGAAACCAATCTAGGTATGTTCTATTACAAATTGTCATATCCTATAAACTCGATAATTAATGATACCCTTGGTTCAAGAATCTCTTATTTAAGAAAATAGGTCAATGATCAATGTCTTGATCTCTAAAAGCAAAAGAAAATTAAGAAACAATTCCTATTTTGTTGGAATTCGCCTCACCATTGGGGAAAAAAACCTGAAACAAGAAGAAAGAAAAACGTTTATAAGAAAAAGAGCTTTAATAAGCAAAGTGAGAGAAATATAAGAAAATATTATAAAAAACCAAGCCCGGATAAAAGACACGAAGGTACTTCAAGTTTTTGTAAACAACAAAAAGCGCCTTCAGTTTTTAAAAATAACTGCAAGGCATCTCGTCTTTGGAGAAAACCAACAGAAAACACCCTATTTACTATTGACTTATTTGCGTAAATGCCCTAAACTTTTCATATTTGCAAATCTACCCTCAATCCTTAAAACCTACTTTCGAAAAATCTAAATTTGTGTTTGTGATATTTTCCTCACTAGTATTACTCGAAACCCTCTTCTAACTGGTATCAGAGCCAAGTGCCTAAAAATAGTTAAGGTAATTTAGTTAATTAATGATTAATTAAGCTAATTAACTGTGATTAATGCTTGAATCATCATCTACTTGCCATGGACCAAATTATTCACACATTGTTCACTCACCAAAAGACATTTCTCCAGTAGCACCTCAATTAAACTATATCACTGATATAATTTTAGAATTAAAAGCAGAATTAGCAAAAATTAAGACGAAGTCAAGGAGCTTAAGAAGCAAGTATCTGTAATTCGCCTTTCTCTACTTAAAAAAGTACGATATAGCGGAAAAGCTACATCTAGTATTAGTACTCCATTTTAGAATAATCATTCTTTCCAAAATCCACAAAAAAAATCAATTTTTTTTGCATGATGTAAAAATCCAAAAAGAAGTAGGAGAACAATCTGGTGAAAATTTACAGAAAACGAAGAAGAAGATGAAGTATAAGTAGTATATTCTTTAAGAACTACAAAATATGTTCAAGAAAGAACTAAATCCAGAAGAATTAAACAAGAATATGAGCACAATTAGTGATAAACATGATGTGTTATCCGATGATTATAAAGAGAGTAATACTGTTCGATTAGAAGAAAAAATATATCAGCAGATGAACCTTATTATACCAGAAGATCTGAATGTGTTACCTTTAGAAGAAATTGGAAGAAAATTGGATTTACAAAAATGGTAAAATGGCTGTTGAAGATGAGATTGATAAGATTGGAGAAGAACTCGACTTAGGTGAAATAGGGACCAATCTGATTAACAATGTTGTTCCTAAAAACTTGAAAAATTTGGTGAATCTTCTAGAAAAAATATTCATTTTATAAGACCTAGGTACGTTCCAGCAGGACATACAACCAATTTTTTCTTTACTTTAATCTCAAGAAAAACTACAATCTTTGAAGAAATTGGCCTTACTCCAATCAGCCAAGTAGGATACATCTTAAACATGGATGACGCTCGTAATAGAGAAGAAATATTTGAACATTGGACAAGAGATATGAATAGTATCTTAAACCTAAATACTACCTAGGTAGCTGCAAATTTCCTATACTACATTGAACATAGTTTCTCTGACACTATAACTGACTGGTATAATTCATCAAATGAAGACGGCAATAATACAATAAGAATGATGGAAACATCAGCTGCTATATTCAAAAATCTATGAAAGGTGAAACTGAATTTATCGGAGCTAAACTTGATTCTAAAGAAAAGGTAAGAGAAAGGCAGAGAAAGATTGATAATATAGAATTATAGGATATGAGATATCTGAAAAATTATATAGTTGACTTTAGTCAATAATATTACAAAATTGGACATAGTGAAACCAATCTTTGTATGTTCTATGACAAATTACCATATCCAATAAATTCCATAATTAATGAAAAATGCATTACATGGCTTGAATGACCAGATGTCAATGATATCCTTGGTTTGAGAATCTCTTATTTAAGAAAATGGGTCAATGATCAATGTCTTAATCTCTAAAAGCAAAAAAAAATTAAGAAACAATTTCTAACTTGCTGGGATTCACCTCATAAATAGGGAAAAGAACCTGAAAGGAGAAGAAAAAGAAAATTTTATAAGAAAAAGAGCTTTAATAAGCAAAGGAGAGAAAAATATAGGAGAAAATATTGTAACACACCAAGTCCTAAAAAATGAAGATCTCTTAGGAAAGCCGCATATTGTCCTACAGAGAAAAACAATTGCAAATGCTAGGCATGTGAAGAAGTAGGACATTATGCTAACGAATGAAAAAATAGGAAGAATAACAAGCTTATCGATACCTTGGGAAGCCTAGATTATGTTGAGCGTAGTGAAGATGAGGCATTAGACCTAGCCTTAAGTAACAACAAAGAAATTGTTGAAATTATGATGGACAATGATTACGAAGAAAGTGATTATGAAGAAACCAGTCATGTGATGGAAAGTAGCTAGATTAGTCTTGGCAATCTTCAAGGAGAAGAGTTTGTTGTAGACAATGATAACGAAGAGGTCAAAGGAGATTGAGTCTTTCCCATAATCTAGAAAGACATAATCTATAAAAAGTCTATCTTTCAACTAAAAAGTAAATACGTATATGAGATGATGGAAGAAGATCTAGAAATCAAAGACTGTGAGTATGATGTAGGAGAAGTGAATCTTATTAACTGGGAAAACATCCTTAAGGATAACAAAGATAGAAGGTATAGGTATATCCATATTAGAAATATTATGGTAAAGATATTGATCTTTATACTTTGCTTTGTGATATTAGGTATACCAAGTTTAATAATCAAATTATCACAGGAATTAGGGCCAATATATGCAATGGATCAGTAGGATTCAATTGTTGACCAGAATATTATGTGAGTCTAAAAGATGAGTTTGCTAAAAATTTTCTATCCCTTAAGATAAAAACAGTTGGGATGGATATGAAAAGAGAAGGATACCTGCTAAGGATATTTTGAAAAATTATCTACAGGATTGTACTATAGATCTAAAAACTAAAGTCACAATGATAGAGGCGGAAAAATTTGAAAGTCCTACCCCTATGCAAAAGATCCAGAGGATTAAATCCAATCTACAAGAGATAAAGATTGATTATTCATGGATATCTAGCTTGGCCAACCCAATAAAAATCAATAAGAAAAATGTCATAAAAATTGATGAGAATGGTAAAACAACCATTAAACCCCAATTATTAAGAAGTATGAGTACGAGACCCGGATGGGGGGAAGGATCTTCCTAAACTAAAGAAGAACTTAAAGAAGATCATACAATTTGTATGACTAGTGAAATGAGTAGAATAAGTTTTGAATCTGTAAGACCCAGTGTAGACTAAGTATGAGACTAGATAGGAAGATCATTGGGTACAAAACAAGAACTGTTAGTGAGCCAATTTATAAGGATGAGTTAGTCAAAAATATGACTATGGAGATTTGCTATGAGGCTACCAATATAAATTCTAATAGCATCTATATCCCGATAAAGGTCTTTTAGAGGGATATAGTAAATATGAATTGTGCGCCTATATAGATAGTGTTGTTCTGCATGCTTCAGAAAAAGATCATTATTTCCAGAATTTATGAGGAAAAGAGCCAAGAATCTGTTACAAGTAAGGATAGCCGATAATAGTATTATAAGTCACAATGAAGTTATAGAAGGGCTATCCATAGAATTAGGAAGAGTGGAATGCATTATACCAGTTCTATGAGCTGCTAATCAACCCTCGAATGATATGATTATTGGAAATAATTTTCAGAGATTATATTCTCCATGCACATATTCCATAAACCAGATAATATTCACAATTAATGATCATATAGTTTCTATTGAAAAATTGAGCAATGCTTACACTCATCAAAAAATTGAATTTACGTGCAACCAGTGTGGTGAGAAGGTAATGCTTGCACAACGTGAGGTAGCACTGACAATCTCATTACTTGAGTTATCTATTAAAGAGCAAATTACTGAATAATAAGAGAAATTATTGAAAGAACCCTATTGTGATAATCCACCAAAATTTTGGGACAAAGATAAGATATATAGGAAAATTACTTTGTTAAACCTTAATACTATTATTCGAGTCCAAAAAATGGTGTATACACACCAAGATATCCAGAAATTTGACAAACAAATCAAAGAACTTCTAGATATTAATCAGAAATAGCAAGAGTCCTCACACCAGTCCCGCTTTCATGGTAAGTAGTCATGCAGAAGAAAAAAGAGGAAACGCAAGAATGGTGATCAATTACAAAAAGTTTAACGATAATACTATCTTTAATGGTTATTATATTCCTAACAAAACCGTTCTTTTCAATAGAGTTCGAGGAGCCTTTTGGTTGTCGAAAATGGACTGTAAAAGGGGTTATTGGTAGATCAAAATGGATGAGAAAAATATTTCTTTAACTGCACTTAGTGCCCCATAAGGACATTATGAATGGATATTAATGCCATTTTGTCCCAAAAAATGAGCCTCAAATATTCTAAAGAAGAATGGATAACATCTTCACGGACCTCAATAACTGCTGTTTAGTTTACAGTGTTGACATCCTTGTCTTTTCCAAAATCATAGAACATCACAAAGATGACGTCTTAGTTATCACCCAAGGATGCATTGATCATGGTATTATACTTGATAAAAATAAGTGCATTTATGCTGAGTAAGAAATTGAGTTCTTAGGCCTAGAGATAAAAGATGGACAAATCATTATACAAAAGTATATTATAGAAAAAATAGAAAATTTTCCTGAAAAAATTTAAGATAGGAAGCAGCTAGAAAGGTTTCTTAGATGCCTTACCTATGCTTCAGATTTCATTAATGATCCAGTCAAACTAAGAAAGCTATTGCAGCAGAAACTCAAGGAAGAAGTAAGTTGGACATGGACCATTGATGATACAAAAGTTGCTCAAAATTTCAAAAAGACGTATAAAAATCTTCCTGTTCTTAATTTGTCTAAGGAAGGAGATGATTTGTATCTAGAGACAGATGCAAGCAATGGGCACTGGAATGCAGTACTTAAAATCAAAGAAGGAAAAAAACTTTGTAAATATTACAGTGGAAGTTTTAATAAGGCAGAATGCAACTATCCCACGATGGAAAAAGAAATTCTTGCAGTCATAAGGGAATTGAAAAGTTTCTAATATTTTAGCCCCAAAACCTTTACTTATTCGAACAGATTGTAAAGGAATACTTGGTTTTGTGAAAAAGAATTTATCAAATATACAGGTGCAAGGGTGACTCCTTCATTGGCAATTATGGATTAACCAGTTTTCCTTCTCTGTTGAACATATACAGGGATTGAAGAACTCTCTGGTAGACAGTTTAACTCGAGAACTCACCAATGGTGATTATCAAAGCAGAAATCCTGCCAAAAAAGGAAGAAATACATAATGAGATGCCACTACTACTAGAACGGATTATTCTTTCTAGTAAAGTCGTTTTTGATGATTTGGAATTCAAAGCAAAAGGTAGATCACATTTTGGTCTGCTTTCTTCTACCTACCTAATAGCCCAAAGATTTTCCCTTCTAGAGTTACAAGTTAATTATCTTATATGTCCTTATGATATCCAAGAAAAAAATAAGTTCTTATGTTCGAGAAAAATGGTTCAATGAGTGGTATCCAGCTTGCGTTGACTATTATCATCATTATTCCTATGAGATTTAGGAGTCTTGGAGTACAACAATCTACTTTCCTGATAGGTTTGCAGGTGGTGGTGTTAGTTTCTCAGCGAATTCAATCTCTCCATTGGATTCTAACATCTCCTGATGGTCCAACAAAAATGCCGAATAATCAATGCCTATATGTGGAGGTACATTGTGCACTAATCGAGTATGAAATTGAAAAGGCCAAACCGACTGATTATCTTATTTGGATAGTTGATTTCGATGACCTCGATGATCGACGACAAGAACGTAATCCAGAATGACGAGAATTAGTTATTGATCATGCTTTAGCAAGAGCCACTGGAGTTTTCAACGTCTAATACAGAGTTGGCTACTAGTTGAACGACGAAAAACATTAATGCATTGCGGAAACACTACTTTCGCTTTTTTATCATGAATCTAACGAATACATGAAGATAGAGGGAGTGACTCTAAAAGATGTTTTTGATAATCTCTTTGATATTGGAGCTGGAATATTCTTATCAAAAAAAGTAAAGAAATATTTTTGGAATTATTTCAGAAATGGGGCCTAGAGCATCTTCAATTAGATGGAGATTTTGATGATTATCCAAATAATGAGGGTCTGGAAGATATAATTGGAGAAAAACGCATGGTGAATCTCAATAATGATGATTATTCTTGTCATCATTAAAAGTTCTGAAAAATAGTTGCTTTATTATTGTACTATTATGACAAGTGCCAAGTCTGTAAAATAAGGCAGTTTACTATAGCCATCTCAATGTACTATAGCCATGTGTAAAAACAGTATGTACTACAACCGTTAGGGCATCCTATGTACCCCCCGTCCCCTTTATAAAAGGAGAGGTCGAGTGCTGAGAAGGGACATGGTGATATGAGCATTGTTAAGCACAACAGAAGTCGGGACTCTCCATTTCTCTATAAGCAAGCATATCTGATAATCTTAGCTTAAATCCCTCTTGAAAACTTTTCATTGTAATATCTTCACTTTCAAGCTTTCAATAAAGGTAGTTTCCCTATAGGGAACATTATTTAATTGAATCTTATGTCTTAAATAATATAATTTTATGATGAAAGTCTCCCTATCCTCTAAGATACTTAAAGCTTGATTAGTGACTATGGTCTGAGGTAGAAAACGAAATAGATCTGTGCTGTACCTGATCTAAGGAAGGTAGGGTTGACATTGGCAATCTCTATAAACGGGAAGCTGAAGGACTGACGGATCCAACGCCGACTACGTTTAGGAAACGATCGAAACTCTCTAATTAAGCTTTAATTTTTTTTGCTGAGTATGGCGGGCCTGTAACGACAGAAAATATAATATTTAGGATATAAGTATTAGATTATGATAACTAATACTAGGAAAGTCAGTATAAGATGTTCAATCAGTTAAAACAAGCATATTAATTAAAAAACCCTGAAACAGCTTATTTGCATAGTTTTCCTATTTTAGGGACTTTTCTGTAAATTCTAAAAGTTAAATTGCCAAAATAACAGAAAAAGGACTAAAAGTCTTGTGTTCGAAAACATAGGGACCTCCAATGTCATTTTCAAAAGGTCGGGGACCAAAATATTTTTATCCTGAAACATCGGGTACCTCAGAGTCATTTTTTGCAAAACCTTTTCTTATTCGAACATATTGTAAAGGAATACTTGGTTTTGTGAAAAACAATTTATCAAATATGCAAGTGCAAGGATGACTTCTGCATTAGCAATTATGGCTTAATCAGTTTTCCTTCTCTATTGAACACATACAGGGATCAAAGAACTCTCTGGTAGATAGTTTAACTCGAGGCCTCACCAATGGTGATCATCAGAGCAGAACTCTTGCCAGAAAAGGAGGGAATCCATAATGACATGGCACTACTACCATAACGGGTTACTCGTTCTAGTAAGGTTCTTACTGATAATGTGAAATGCCATACAAAAGTAGATCACGTTTTGGTCTGCTTGCTTTCGCCAACCTAATAGCCTAAAGATCTTTCCTTCTAGAGTTACACATTAATTACCTTAGATGTCCTTATGATATCCAAACAAAAATAAGTTTTTATGTTCAAGAAAAATGGCTCAATGAGTGGTACACAACCTACATTGACTATTATCATCATTATTTCTATGATATGTGGGAGTCTTGGAGTACAACAATCTACTTTCTCGATGGATCTGGAGTTGGTGCTGTTAGCTTCCCAGCGAATTAAATCTCTCCAAATGATCTTGTCGTTAAAGCCTGAGTGTATGGGATGCTAGTTTACTTTATCGAGTTCCCAGATATGAAGTTCCCATTTTTTCAACACTAACTAAATTTCAACAATGCATGTTCAATCCATTGGATTCTAACATCTGCTGGTGGTTGAACAAAAATTCCAAATAATCGATGCCTATATGTGGAGGTACATTGCGCACTAATCGAGTATAAAAATGGAAAAGCCAAACCAGCTCATTATCTTATTGAGGTAGTTGATTTCGATGACCCTGATAATCGACGACCATAATGGAATCCAGAACGACGAGAATTAGTTATTGATCCTGCTTTAGCAAGAGCTATTGGATTTTTCAACATCTATCAACATAGTTGGAGACTAATTGAACGAGGAAAAACATTACTGCATTGCGGAAACACTACTTTTGTTTTTTTCATAATGAAATTAACAAATATATGAAGATAGAGGGAGCGACACTAGAAGATGTTTGTGATTATTTTTTTGATGCTGGAGCTGGAAAATTCTTATCCGAAAAAGGAAAGAAATATCTTTTGAAATTATTTGAGAAATAGGACCCAAAGCATCTTCAGTTAGATGAAAATTTTGATAATTATTCAGATAATGAGAGTCTAGAAGACATAATTGGATATGGAGGCATGCAGAATCTCAATAATGATTACTAGTCTTGTCATCATTAAAAGTTTTGAAAAATAGTATTTATGAAGTATTTATAATTTTGTGTATTGACAGATTATCTAACTCAACCCTTGTATCGCAAGTATAATAGTTCTAGTCTCTTATATGATTGTCCCATGTTCTTGAATTTATGGTCATACAAATGGATCAATTTTTATCATGCAAATTTTCTTTCTTTCCTTTCTTTTTTCTTTCCATTCCCTTTGTCGTCACTAAGGCCCTATTTACTTCGACTTATTTTGTTTGAACTAATTCTAAGCAGAACTCATCTGAACTTATTCTGAACTTATTTTGAACTTATTTATTGAACTTATTCAGAACTTATTAAGAACAAATTTATGAACTTAATTGCTGAACTTATTCTGAACTTATTTGCTAAACTTAATATGAACTTATTCTAAACTTATTTACTGGACTTATTCTGAACTAAACTTATCTGAATTTATTCTTCAAAAAATAAGTTGAAGAGAACATAGCCTAAGTATTGATTAACTTCTAATCTAAAATTTGTTTTATTCAGGTGAATACTTGTATTGCATATAAATATATACATTCTTTTAATTATTTGTGCCTCAATGAGTTTAATAAATTCATAATAGCATAAATTAATTAATTGGAACTGCCTTTTATAATGACTAACTTTCCACGGCTCATTGCTTTAATTGGCATTATAATCATACGATTGAAATGAATTAAAACAATTAAAGTAATTAAGCATTGATTAATTAATGAGGTGTTATAAGCTATTGTATGCATGTTATCCATTATATGAAGTCTTTCTTGCATTCAATTGAAGTAGAAAATGAAGAAGTGTTTATTGTGACATGTCGTGGAGCACCTCCAAAGAGTAAGAGGAATAATACAATATTTAAAATGTGTATAACATGGAAGAATAATTTTTAACTATACATATTAGACTACTACTTACCGGCTCCAGCTTTTTGAACGTTATCCATTTCTCACATCTTTGAAATTCTTACTTGAGTATTGATCCAAAATCAATACACCTCTCCTTATATATTTTTTTCTTAGTTACACTTAGGTCCAAAGTTGACTGCATTTTGCATTAGGATGAATTTTACTTAGTATATTCTTACATATTTGAATATAGTCGTTAAAAGAAGATTCCATTACCATTGCATTGACCAGTGCAAAAATTCTAATTTAAGCGTTTTTGCCTCTTTTTCTCTATGAGTTGTTCAAGATAGCAGACCACACAACAATTACATGTGCATCGATGCATTCCCTTGGATGCATGGTTGAGAAGTAATTTCGGTTTGTAACCTATGTGCTACTGTTAAATATTTCTTCATTGATATAATATCAAAAAGACATAAGTTTATAATCAATATATCTTGTGTTTCAAAGCTTGTTTTTACTTTTTGTTTTGTAATTTGGGAGGTTAGTGCTCACTTGTTATTGAAGTTTGGTGATGTGTCAAAGCGTTAATCAACAATAATCTTCTCTTGATTTGACAATGGACATGTAATAAGTTTTGGCAAGGGTTTATAGTCTCTTTATGTCTAATCCCATCTTTTTACCAGGGCTTTTTCCTATCGCAATCATTATTGTTAATTTGTTTCATTAATGAAAAGATAACAAGATATTAAAGCTTAGTCGAAAATTATGTTTATCCCATTGTAGTTTACTAAAACACCATATCATAGTTTGGTGACACATCTGTTTTAGCTCACTAAATCATAAATTATATGAGTAAAACACATAATAGTTGTATTTTTGACAACTCATCATAACATAGGTAACTGCTCAGAAGATGTTAGTCTACAACTCAGTAAGTCATGGAGTAAAATACATGTTACCATATTTTTTGAATTCTTACCAGCTTTACTTGGTGTCTTGTTTTTGTCTGCTTCAAGATATTCTGCATGTGTTTTCTTAGTCTCTATTGCTTTTTCTCATCCTACTTCATTTTTTCCCCTTTCTCAAGAGATGCACTTTTTGTCCTATGCTATCTCTCTTAGCTAATTTTTCTTGCTCAAGTAGTTGTTATGGTATAATGTCTCAAATGTTTCTAGGATGGTGGTGGTATCTCAAGTGTTTCTGAGGTTGGTGATGGTGGTATCTCAAGTGTTTTTGAGGTTGGTGGTGGTGGTCATAGTAGTGCCTCAAGTGCTGAGGGGGTGGAGTTTCAATAGTTGGACTTTGATAGTCATTTAATAGTGAGAAAGTTGGTATATTGATGTCCCTTTTTGGGAATCTATGGCGTTTTGCATCTTGAACTTCTGGCTTTATAGCTTCTGCTCATGTTCATGTGCTTTATAAATGCATTCTCCAATTTAGTTATTGTCTCTGGAGTTGCTACTTTATTCCACCATTGATCATCCCGGTTGAGTGGTGGTATTTCAGGAGTTTTTGCTCTCTTGTTTTCCCCTTCTTTGGTAGGCAATTATAAGAATTGAGCTTCATAATATGAAGAGAACATGTTTATTATTGTACGTCTTATTTTCTTGAGTGCTTCAATGTAATGGTACTTTTTGGGTACTCCATGAAGGCTCTAAATCTTGTGGATGCACTCACTAAAGACTTTGCTACTTTCTTCCATATCTCTCTGTTTAAGCATGACTTAAATATTAGATAGGGTCAGATATGTAGATAAAATATTTAGTTCAGCCATTTCTATTTGGAATTGATGTGATTGTAGTAAGTCATACCTCTAGGGCTCTAATGTCTTATGTTTCTTCATTTCATGAGCATGTAATTGGCTTTTCATTTTTTTAGCTGATTTTTTTTTTGGTTTTTACAGCATGCTTTATTGTATTGATATCTATTAGATGTTTCACTCTACCCTTGCCTAATCCTTGCTGCATTTTGCCGTTGATGAGCTTATGAGCTTTTTTCTTCTTTCACCCTTTCCTTTACCTTTCTCCGCAATCTATCACATGATTGTTAGGAATTGTCTATCAACAATCCTCCTTACAAGCTGAACTCCATCAAGATAAAACATCTGGAACAGAGATTTTTATGCAAATTTAGTAATATCTTATTTATTGCTCATTAAAAGACACATTAGAGCTCAATTAAAATGTGAATATCAACTGTCTAATACATGTATGAGAAATCCGTTTGAAGCACATTTTGGGTCATTAAACAACTAATATTGCTCAATACAAAGTATGTGCAAAGTCAAAATAATATAAAGATTTAATCACTACATCTAGATTACATCTCCCTAAATATGTATCTTAGCTCAACAAGATATTGTAAGGCCAATAACGCATAGTTCACTAAAAAACAACCTTGTTATCATTGAAGCAATTGTTTAGGTCATGAAAAATGATGTGCAACTCACTAAATTAAAAAAAAAAAATCTGTTTACTACAAATAACATCTTTTTTTAGTTCTTGCAACTCACTAAAACATAACTTCAACTCAATGCATTTAGATTATGGCTTAATATATAATTAACTCAGCAAAATATATATGTTTGAGCTTAATAAACCATTACTCACTAAAAATAACCTTGTACTAAAAAAAAAATTGTTCAGCTCACTACCAATAACTTTTTGCTCGCTAAAATGATTTTTAGCTCACTCAAATAGACTTTATGTTTACTAAAAACTAACCTCTTTTCTTTGATTTTACACATCTCTAAATGTATATTTTAGCTCACTAAAACACAAATTGACTCGCTAAAGATGCATAATAACTCATCAACACAACTGTTCACTAAATATGAATAATAGGTCACTAAAGATACATAATAGCTCACTAAACGCGCATGATAGCTTTTGTAACATTTCATAATCCATTATTAGATCTTTCACATAATAAGTTTGTAAATTATAGATTAGCCTACAAAAACAATAAATTATTTCTCACTAAAATATTAATCATAGTTTAGTAGATTATACTGATAAAAAAGGGAGCTTGCCATCAAGAATAGTATAAGGCCGTCAAAGTTTGAAGCTCTATTTCGTACTAATTCACACAATATGTCAATGGTATATTGACACCAATCAACTGTTGATATCTCTTCAACATCTACAATGTTAATCCCAAGATACAATGTATAATGGATATTTTTGGAGCCATTAAAGAAGCATGACACCATGTATAAAACAAAGTATCATTTCAAGCTTTCCCCTACATTAGTTCTCTTTCGGATGTAATCTAGTGTCTTGCTCAGAAAGGGTGTCCCTAATCTAGGATTTCATTATTTCTCCATTTTGAAAGGCCTTCTTCTGCCAATTGGGAGGTCCAATCTGCCATGCATATCTATTAGTGTTGTCTTAATCTTCTTGTCACTGGAATGCACAGTGTCATCGAATAGAGGTCAAAATTATCTGAGAGTCATTTGCATAGGTCCCCAGGTAATTTGTTTACATAGAACTCTAAGAATTCTCCAAAATTCATTTCATATATTGCTTGTTTCCAGGCCTCATTGAATTTCTCTACCATTCTAACAAACCCTGCTAGGGAAATTCTAGTTTGAAATATCTACTTGTGCTTTGCCTCTATTATGTTTGTTTTTTTTGCACAATCTGTGCATCAACAATGATGATGCCTTCATCTCCTTTTTGTTTTTGAGACTAAAATTTACCCATGTTTTGCAGTAGTGTGACTTTCTTTAACATTGTTTTCTTCTTAGCCAACTTTAGCCCTAGCACATTTCTTCGATCCAACTTTGATGGTAGGTTGTGATGTTACTTTTATTTTCTCCCTTGTTTCCATCAAGACTTCTTCTTCGGACTCTATTCCATCTTCAAATTCATGTCAAGGCCTTTTGTAATTTGAATCCTCTGCAATGTCATCTATTTCCTTTAAGCTATGCTTGTTAAGTCATAATTTATGCATGCTTTTTATTATTACTTAGCTTATGTCATATGCATTATTTTTCCTAATTTTTATTATTTTATTTATTTTTCAGGTTAAGGACTAATAAATTGAAGAGGAGAAGACAAGACATCTAAAAGTGGGTTTTATTTATAAGGACTTTTCAAATAAATTTATCAATTGGTCTAAAAAAATAATTTATGAAAAGTATTTATTTTCATAATGAGTTATTTGAAGACAAAGATTAAGAAATTGTTAGTCCTAATTTGAGAAGACTTGGAAACCTTGGAAGAGAAGAAACTTTATAAACTCTTTGTTTATGCAGCTTATAAAGAGGGTGTTTGGCTTCTCACATCATCAATGTTCCCCGACCTTCTCATACATCTCCTCCACACCTTCATCTTCATTATTCACCTACAATCAATTTCTTTTAACATCACACCATTAATTACCATCATCACCATCACAATATGTTACCACTCATTCCACCACCATAGCTTCATCATTACTTCCTGGCCTATGTATCATCATCATCCCTATCACATCACCACATCATCCTCAAGCACCTCTTGCTAATTAGCCTACCAGTCACCAACTTCATCAACATCATCATCATCTCCTCACATTATTATCAAAGTATTATTGTTTTTATTTTATTAGTTTAGTTTGTAACTAAACATGAAATATTTGGACAGTTTATATGTTTCGATTTATAACATGAGTGAGTAGTCTTTTTAGTTGGCATGATCTATTTGAAACCATGTTGAATTAGTTATTTTGAAACAAGCTGTGTACTTTATTGTCTAATTAATTTTTATTCCATAATTTTATAATGGTGACTGTTTATTGTTCATGACATTTATGTTACTCCAATTAGATGCATGCTAATTAGTTTAATATAAGATCATATGATAGTTTTAAAGGTTTAAGTACATATAAGTTGTAATCTTTTAACAAGTTTCACTCTAATTAATCATGGATGGCTCAAACCTCTCTTTTTGAATTAGGTCACTATAGATCTTTATTAAATCAATTTGCTAGTAAGCTGGTTACAAGGTGTTAGATGATATTTTCTATAACTTAATGCTCTCATTTGATTAGATTCTAGTGGTGGTACTAGGGTTATCAAAATTGGTAGGGCTCATATTATAGCTGGATCTACTTAAACTATAATCTAAGGAAAAATAAGGAAGATCTGCTTATGGGTGTATTCTGCAGTCTAGCTCATGGGTAAGACGATTTGTATGTTGATGATAGGTATTAATTTGCCTTATGGATTGCTTTTTAGTTGATTTCTTTAGTTTGTCAATTTTAATTCTTAAATTTGTAGACTTTAATATCAATTTTTGTTTTAACCCCCCTAACAAAAAGTATTTTAAGCTTGCCTTAGTAATCGTAGATTAATTATGTTTTGATTTTTGGTGTGGTTTGATTTTTAGATTAATTTTCTGTTTTGGTTTTTCTATTATTTATCGGTTTGCTAGAAATTAGGTTTAAATATGATTTCCTTTGTGTTTTTCCATGTTCTAGGCCCCTTTAGGGTTTAGATAGAGTCATAATTTGTTGATATTTAATTTTCGAATTTTTGTAAATTTGTTGATAATTTTTCCAAAGTATTTTGTGAATTTTATACAAGTAAATTTTTACTGTAATAAATCCAAACATTAAGTTTTTATTTTTGGTTTTATGTTATTAGAGTTTTATAAGGTCTACAAAATTAGGTTCTATAATTTGGTTAATCTTTTTTTTAATTTCATATTTATTTAAGTGCATTTAATTAGTTATTTAATTTTATATTTTATTTTCTATTAGTTTTTTCTACAATTACTATCTGTTTCATTTTTTTTGAAAATAATTAGATTTATTTATGGGAGTACAGGTTAAATTCTTTGCATATTATTAGATTAGGTGATTTTTGTATTTTTTTATGTTTTTTTCTACTTGTTATTTTGTCTTTTAATTTTCAATTTAATAGTGTGTGATCATTTCTATTTTTATTTTTTCCATAATACTTTGGTTAGGTTTTTACCATTTTATTCTAGAATTAGGCCTATAATGTTTTGGAGTATAAACTAGTAATTTTCTATATTTTTTCTTGCTAAGTTTAAATTTATTAAAAGGAACGTAAAAATATTGCAGTGTTAATTTAATTAGATTTAAACTTGCCTATAGTTATATCTTTTCCTCATGGATTCAATCCCCTTTGTGCTATATTCTTATTTATAAGCCTAAGTAGTGGTTTAATTGTAGCTGTATGGCAAACTTTACAAATTTTGGCAATGTGGTTGGAGAAAGAAATTAATTGTTTTAATCTATTTAATTTACTAGTTTTTTTATTTTGCTCTTAGTGCAACTTTTTTTGTGTATATCGATTTAGATTATGAGATTAAGGAATGGTCCAATGATCAATAATAAGAAAGAGCATACGTTTGAGGAGTTTGAAGCAACGTAAGTGATTTTGAATTCGTAAGTTGTCGCTTGGTAAGTTCTGAATATGTTGAACTTGAGATATCTACTTTAAGTGACTTCCTACACCTAAATTAGAAACATAACTTTTGTCTATTACTTATCCTGCATTAGACTGACCACTTAAGCTGAAATGTAAATTTTAAATTTGTTATCTAAATTTCATAGACTGCTTGTTGAGGACCCATACTATCATATTAAGAGCCTTTTCTTTTTCACTCTAGGATAAGATAAAAAATTGGTTATATTACGTCCCCCTATAACTTTCACTACATGGACTCAAGATCATAAAGCATTCTTAGAAATTTCTTTTTCTTTAGAAAAGAAATTTGTGGTATTAAACAGATGACGGGGAAAACTTTTTATGGGTATTGGGAACATTTCAATAAATTATGTGCATGTTGTCCTGAACATCAAATTTATGAACAATTATTGATCCAATATTTTTATGAACTTTTATAAGTATTGGGAATGTCTCAATAAACAGATGACTAGAGTGAAGCTGACCAGGCCCAAGATATAAGTCTTAATGCTAAGAAAATAGCTGTGAATAAGAAGGAACCTTACAAGCCATTACCACATTTTCCAAGTAGATTGAGAGGGATAATGCCTAAGGTAGATAAGGCAAACCAAGAAATCTTAAAAACATTTAGGATGATAGAAATCAACATTTCTCTCCTAGATGCAATTAAGTAGGTGTCTCATTATGTGAAGTTCCTTAAAGAGCTTTGCACTGCAAAACATAAACTAAAAAAGAATAAAAAGGTATGCGCAGGGGAAAACATGTCTGCTATTTTCCAAAATAAAAAGCTTCCCACTAAATGTAAGGACCCAGGTGTATTTTGTATTTATTATAAAATTAGAAATATTTGCTTTAATAGAGCCATGCTTTATTTAGGAGCTTCTATTAATGTGATGCCAAGGTCCGTTTATGATAAACGAAGTTTAGGGGAGTTAAAGAAATCTACTCTAATCATTCAGCTGGTTGATAAGAGCAATGCATACTCAGATGGAGTCTTAAAGGATATCTTAGTCCAAGTCAATAAGTTTGTCTTTCCAATTGATTTTTATATATTAGACATAGATGATGCATTCCATGATATTTTGATATTGCGTGGTAGACTATTTCTTAATATGACTAGGATGAAAATAGATTTGCGTTAAGGAACATTGACTATGGAATTCAATAGTGAAGTTATTGAGTTCAATATTTTTAATGCCAAGAGACTTTTTACTGATGTGAACTCTCTTTGTGCACTTGATGTGATCAATGCATTATCCAAGGATGTTTATGAAGTGTCTCATGAAGTTAAATTACTCACTATGCTTACTCAGGGTTCGAATCAGTTTGTGTTTCAAAACGTGTCTTACCATATTGACAATGAGTTAGTAGGTAGAATAGAGTCTTTGTTGTAATTGCATGTAATTGAAAGACCTAGAAAGTTAAGATTTCCTAGAAGTCACACAGAGTTGCTACCCTCTTGCATTTCAACCCCTAAACTAAAACTGACATGAATACCTGAAGATCTTAAGGATGTTTATTTGGGGGATGATGAGACCTTACAAACTATGATCTATAATGCACTTATACTTGAATAAGAGAATAAACTTATTAGGGTTGTCAGAGAAAATAATGAAGAGTTAGGGTGGACTTTAGCAGACCTTAAAGGATTTAGCCCTACATTATGCTCGCATAAAATCATATTAGAGTCAAAATCTAAGCCTAAGAGACCCTCAACATAGACTGAACCCACAGATGATGGAGGTAGTTCCCCCCAAAAAAAAAAAAAAGGCCTTAGGTGGTTAGAAGTTGGAGTGATATATCCATAGTTGATTCTGAGTGGGTTAGTCTTATTTATATGATTCCTAAAATGGGCGGGTAATAGTAGTTCAGAACTAAGAAGGTAAGTTAGTACATACTAGAGTCTGTAGCGACTAGAGAGTGTCAATTTACTATAAGCTAAGCAAGGCCACAAAGAAAGACAATTTTCCTTGCCTTTCATGGATAAAATGTTGTAGATATTAGCTAAGAGGTCAGATCATTGCTTTCTACATGGATATTCAGGTTATATTCAGATCCCTATACTTCTTGAGGATCAAGAAAATACCACTTCTACCTATCCCCTTGGCATCTATGCTTTTAGAAGGATGACATTTGGTATAGACAACACTCCTAGTACATTTCAAAGATGCATGAGGAGCAATTTTTTTCTCTAATTTTATCATCTCAAAATTATGGATGTTTTCATGGATGATTTTGTTGTCCATAGTGATTCATTTGATGAATGCTTGCATCATCTTATCCTAGTATTTAAGCATCATATTAAGACTAATTTGGTGTTAATTTTAAAAAGTGTCATTTCAAGGTGGAGCATTGCATAGTACTAGGTCATTTAGTAAGGGATTAGAGGTTGAAAAGGCCGAAGTTGACATCATTCAATCTTTGCCCTATCCATAGTGTGTTAAGGAGGTAAGGTCATTTTTAGGTCATGTTAGTTTATACAAGATGTATCAAGGATTTTTCTAAAATTGCCTCTCCTTTATGGGCTTTACTTACAAAAGATGCTCTATTGACTTTGATGAAGGCTGTGGGATTGTTTTTGACTAATTAAAATTTAAATTGACTACCACTTCTATAGTACAACCCCCAAACAAGGCCTTACCTTTCACACTAATATGCAATGCTAGTGATAAGGCAGTAGGAGCAGTCTTAGGTCAAAGAGTAGGGAAGTTACCTCATGTGATCTATTCTGCTTCCGAACCTCTTAACCCAGTTCAGTGTAACCACACTACTATAGGGGGAAAAAAAAAGTATGCTATTGTTTTTTCTCTTGAAATGTTTCGTCCTATCCTTTGGGTGTTCAAGTTATTATTTATACTGGTCATTCTACCATCAAACATATGCTAAGTAAGAATGACTTAAAGCCTAGATTGATTACGAAGGTCTTACTATGGCAAGAATTCCAATTGAAAATTGAAGAAAAATTTAAAAAAAAATGGGAAGAGTGCTAATCGATTTAGTGATTGTTTTCTTAATGGCACTTTATATGCTATTACTAATAGGTTGCTTAGTATGCCGATATAGTTAATTATATAGTTGTTAAAACTTTTCCTAAAGATTTGTCTAGAGCCCAAAAGGATGAAATAAGAGCGCAATCTAAATATTATGTTTGGGATGATTCATATATATGGAAATTTATTGAGATAAGATCATAAGATGTTATGTAGATGATAGTGAAGTTCATTCTATTTAAACTTTTTATCACTCTTCTGAAAGTGGGGGAACAACACACAAAGTTCTTGAATGTGAATTTATTGGCCTCCTATTTTTAGAGATGCCAATGATTTTCTTAAAAGATGTGAAGTATGCCAAAAGGCTGGTAATTTATTTGGAAAGAATCAAATGTCTCTGCATAATGTGTATGTTTATGAGATTCGTGATGCATGGGGTATTGATTTCGTGGGACCATTTCCCCATTTTATTGGTTTTACTTACATTCCTATGCTTGTTGATTATGTATCTAAGTGGATTGAAGTTGTGATTATTAGAGCTAATGACGCTAAAACTATGGCGAAGCATGTTAAATCTTATATCCTGCATAGATATGGAGTGCCTAAAGCAATTATTAGTGATAGGGGACCACATTTTTATAACAAAGCTTTAGGTTTGTTATTAGCCAAATATCATGTAACTCATAAGGTGTCTATTGATTATCATGACCAAATAAATGAACAAGAGCAAATCTCCAATAAAGAGATCAAAGGCATATTAGAAAGGGTTGTCAGGCCAGATAAGAAAGATTCAAATCTTAGATTAGATGAACCTCTACGGGCTTATAGAATTGCATGCAAGACACCTACATGTATATATGTCACCTGATAGGTTAATTTTTGGTAAAGAATGTCATCTCCCTGCAGAGTTACAACATAAATTATATTGTGTTGTAAAGTAGTGTAATTTAGATTGTAGCCTAGCAGGGAAGGAGCATAAGTTGCAATTGTAGGAATCCGAAATGATTTTATTTGCAAGCCTATGACAATTCGATGATCTACAAAGATAAAGCCAAAGCTTTTCATGATGCTAAAGGTTATTGTTTAATTCAAAAAATTGAGATTTTTTCTTGATAAGTTGAACTCTAGATGGCTCGAACCTTTTGAGATAGTAAAGACTTATCAACATGGTGCTATAGAAAATTAAATCTTTTTCAACTAGTAAGAATTTGAGGGTGAATTGAATGGTCATAGGGTGAAGCATATTTATGAAGGAGACTAGGTCTTCTTAGTGAAGGAGATTCGACTAGAGGATTAATAAACTGCAGTTGTGTCGGCCCAATGACAAAAGAAAAGAGCGCCAGTTGGGAGGCAAACTAATATTTTTGGGGAAGTTTACATTTAATTTTGCTTTATCTTCATTATTTTCATTATTTTGCATGCATTATAGACAATATGAATTAAGTGTAGCGGGTGCATACTACATTTAGTTCCTCAATTTTGCATTTTTGTGTCTTTCTTGTAAAATAATGAATGAATATGAGTTTATGCTAGGTTCTCTAGCTTAAATTTTTATTATTTTTCTATTTTTAGCTTATTCCTTTGGGAGTAGAGCTTTTGAGTGTGCTAATTATCATTCAGAGTATTTTGTGTTGGCCTTCACATATCTCCTTAATAAGTAACATTCATGATTATTCATCTTGTTTGATCATATTATATAACCGCATTAGAGAGAATGAAGGACTTATTTTATTTTCCTAGACTATTGAATTAGTAGAATAACTCATTAAAATTGTAATTTTTCTTGTCTCGTAAAACAATATAAAAACAAAGTAAAATGTTGGTTCACTAACACAACTTGGTTCAATAGGTACGACCCTAGCTCCCCTTAAGCGGCATCTGTACGGATATAACTTATGCTAAAAGAGCTAATCCCATTTGTGGCAAATTAATTAAAAATAAAGTGATTTAATGAGTATCATGCATCCTAGTAGTCGAGGTAAGTCAACTTAAAGAGGGGCGAGTAAGATGACAAGTAAAGATTCAAGTCTTTTGAAAATTCTTTGCTAAAATTAAACAACAAAAAGCGACTGTGACTTTGAGTTTGAAAAATAGGAATGAATAATAAGCATAACACAAGGTAAAGTAAGTGAAGAAAGTAAAGAGGTCAAAAACACAAAATTCTTCATGAGATTCACCCAAATCAACATTAGGCTACTTCCCCGTCTAAGGTGCTTCTTTGACCTTAGGAGTCAATCAATCCACTATCTTCTCAAGATAGTTCTGCAAGAGTCCTCTAACTCTTTGTCTACAATTAAACTTTTCTCAAAATAATTTAATGCACCTAACATCTAGAGTTTCCCAACTCTTAGAATTATAATAGCCAATAAGGGTCTGACTGCTCCTCATTATCGGTAGAGTTTATGTAGAGCACACTGTAGTAGCTCATACACCATACAACAAGAGTGCCTTATACTCCTTCCTCACAGACATATTTTTCTCAAGACACTTTGACAAGCCCAATTCCTCGAGCACTCACACTCTCAAGAGGGTAACACTCGTCATCCAGAAGTGGTGACTTTACTCCCCCTATTATATCAGTAGTAAAGAGAATTTAGATATGTTAAATGAGTATGTAGTTACAAACTTTTAACACAATATGCTCTTTCTTTTGTTCAAGTGTTGTAATCCTCAGTCTTTACTAGGTTCCTCTATTTATAGATCTTCCTTATAGCTCTTACTATAGGATTAAAGTAAAGTAGTCATTGCATACTACTTCTGATCTCAACCCTTCATCTTGAAATTAACAGTATCCACTCAGGGACTTAGGCAATTATCTCTCGTAATATGGTTCTTTCCTTCTTTGATAAATCCCTACTTCTTATTTTTCATAAAAGGAATACTCTTTCCAAATTGTCTCACCAAGATAACTGTTGATATAGCCGTTATTCATTAATCATCTTGCTAGTCATCTTACTTTGTTTTGTGAATAGAGGGTCTAATAGAGAGAACACTATCAATATTTAATACTCGACGCTGATAGCTAGCCGTTACAGGGCCATTTTGGACTTCAGCTTCTTTGACTGCTTCCGGCTGAGTTTTCCTTTACCTTGATGGAATTTGATTCCTAAATGTAGTCAAGAATAATCATGCGAATAATATCAATAATTCTGATAAGAAAAATATTAAGTAAAATTAATCTTTTTCTTAATAAATGACATTAAAAGCAAGATCCATATTGATGGTCTTGTGTCAAGGAATGTTTTTCTCAAAGGGAACGATGCACTCTATAGTTACAAATTCAATGTGAATTAAATGATCCAAATAATAAATTGTTTAGGTGCTATTTTATGGATGTTGGATTTTGATCATATTAACAAGAAGGATGCTTTAAAAGGTGCAAGCAAGAGTTTGCTCATCAAAAGCTCTGACAATGTTATGATTTTGATGTTGCATTCGCATAGAGGAACTCTGGCTAGGATTTGACTGCTTTTTGACGTTGGTGTCATCTTTCATCAAACAATTGTGCAGGTTTGTTGCTTGCTAAATTGACTGGGTCAAGTTGACTAGATTTCCTTCATAACCTCTGACTTGTAACTTGACTTTGAGGGACCATGACAAGTAATAAATTTATTAAATTTGTAACCCCGATGAGTTGTTTAATTTTAAACTTTACTCATAATACATCGTTATTATTGACCAATTGATAACAATTTTATTTATAATTTGAAGAATTTAGAACTTAAACTCAACGTCATTAATCGATGTCGAATCTATAAGGTTGGCATTTAGTAGTATGCCCTCCAATAACATGTATACATCTAAAGTATAGTACTCTCTCCATCCTACTCGCACAGTTATGGGTTCTTTTTTTTTTTTTTGATAGAAAAAGGGGTGGGGTAGCTATATTACATTGCCATCAAAGAAAGCATACATGTCCTTTGAAACCCATTCGACAATGTCCCCAGGGACATCAAAACTCTATAACTTACCCTCTAGACGAAGAGGTTGCCTATGGTGAGATCATGAGTCATCCTATTACCATCTCTTTTTACAAATGACCATGAAACAAATTCAAACTTTTTGACAAAGGAAAGGATATCTCTAACATAAAATCCAACAAAAGTATCGTGAATCTGACTACACTTGAGCCTATGTATTAAAGAGAGGCAATCCCTTTCAAGAATAATAGTATGCGCACTGAACTCAAAGGCAGACTTCACGGCATACAAACAGGACCCAGCTTCCTTAACCATGACATTAGCAGGGCCATGGCCATGTTTGGCTCCAGCAAGGTGTTACCAACCATGGCACCATCAAAGTTGAGCTTGAGATAACCTACTACAGGAGGGCTCTACACATCCTGGTGTCACATCGGCACTAATGGGGACCCATGTTTCGGAGTCTCACGGCAATTGTTAACAAAATCAATAGCTTTTTCGCCAAAGAAGCTCAAGTTCTGATCCGGTTTGTTGATGATAAAATGATTTCGTACGTTCTAGCACTCCCATAAAACCGCAAAGAAATCACCAAAGCTATCACTGTCAAGGGACCACCTCGCTAGGTTTAAGCAGTTGGCAAGCATTCGAAATTTATGCGCCCAAAGGGAATCATCGAATTCACAACCCTTACCATATCTGAGATTTAAGCGGGCACTCAAGGACAACATGGGTATCCGATTCCTTGATGTGTCCACATATGCTATAAGACATTAAAAAGCATGGGATATGCTTGGAGATAGCCACAGTCGAGCGAGATATACCTATTGTCACACACCACCCAAACGGTTTGATCCAAGGGGCTACGTTGCAACGCCAAATAGTTCGTTAAAAGAGTTATCGTTCAATAAGGAGGACCTGATACCTACTTGAGAGTCAAAGATGAGCAAGTAATATGAAGTTCGGACATAAAAAAGCCCTTGTGAGTGATAGTGCCAAATGAGTTTATGGGGCGGTCAAGAACTACATAGAGGGATATCTAAAATTAGCTCCTCATCATAGTCAAAAAGGCCTGCCATACTAGATGCTCATGCCAGCAAGCTGAATTGTGGTCAATGAGGTAGCTTACCTTGAGCTCGGCCCAGCCGTTATGGGTTCTATTGTCCTAAAGGCTATCATACTTTATTACGTAAGTTATAACATTAAGTTGTTAGCCAATTATACCCTTTACAAACTAAAATCTAACAATTAGACAATTAGTTAATGCCTTTTTGGTGCTAAAAATCATATAGAAGGCAAGATGATTAATTTTACAGAGTATATTTTTTAGGGTTTTGTTAACTATTGCCCTAAGAGCAACACTTAACGTATAGTAAATACACTTTGGTAATTGAAGTTTGCACCAATTAAAATGAACACTAAAAGATAGTAATTGACTCACAATTTGCATTTACAATTCTATCCTTTATTTATGCTTCTTTTATATCATAAAAATCTAATCTTCCATTATCAAAACCTCCATCCTTGATTCCTTGGGCCATCACCAACGCCCCCTACCACCGTGTTCGCAATTACCACAGCTGACAGCCTTAACAAAATTGTACATATCTACCAAGAGCACTACCATTGGATGCGACCCATCATCTAATCGCAAAAAGTGCATAAAGTAAGTTTCGACACCGTGACCGCCTAACAAACTCGATCAAATTGGACAACACCACCAACCAGTCTCATTCTACCGGCTTCAATGATGACATGAAAACGGTGAATTGTAAACCCCCCAAATTAAATTATTTAAATTGAAAGTCTTAAACATAAAATCCTAGATCTTAAAAGTCTTGAGTTGCAAATGCTGAAGATTAAATACGAATGATGGCCATGGAGTTTGGCGATGGTAGTGGCGGCTAGTTTAGATTGTCGGACGGAGTGATATGGCAAGATAGAAGCCATGAGCACAAGAAGTGGTATGGAAAAGCCTTGGAAAAGTGAGAAACTCATTAAGAAGGCTAAAGGAATAAATAACTTTACTTAGATCTGGCAAATAAGTCACTCGGTTTAAGTCCGAGTTGAGTTAAGTTCGGTCCAGATTATATTTGGGTTGATCAATTTTGGTTCAGGTTCGAGTATGGTTCATGCAAAGTTTCCTATAAGTTTAGTTTGAATTGATCCAATTCAGTTTAGGTTTGGGTATGGTTCGAGTTGAGTTCAGATTGGTCCAACTTTAGGTGAACCAGGTTTGGTCCGAGTTTGGTTTTGGTTCGGGTGAATTTTTGATCGAGTCAAACTCATTTGGATGGGTTTGGGTGCAGGTCGGATCAAATTTGGTTTGGCTAGGTTTTGGTTATGGGTTCATGTTAGTTTTGGATCAAGTAAAAATTGAATCGGTTTAAGTTCCAATCGAATTACTTTCAGGTGGGCTCATATTTTCAATCGGGTCAGTTTATACATGGTATGAGTTTGGTATCTTACAAAGTCACAAGCCAAAAGTACTATTATTTATGCAATTATTATGGACCACTGAGTTGTTGCCTCTTTTTTTGGATTGAAGAAAAGCCTAATTTTTTAAGGCTTAATTGATTATTGGTATTATGTTATTATATTACTTTCCAATTTTCATGTGATTTCTTGCTGTTGTTATTATTACTATCATCGTTGGTGCTAGCATTGTCAACGCTGAATTTCTGATAATGATGATGATGGGTAGTGGTAGTAAATATGTGGCTTGTTGCCTTGTTGGAAGGTGAAATGATTAGATTTTAACATTGTATTGCCTTTTGGGGTTGGTCGGGTGGGACGGTAGGGCCCATTTTGCCCTTTGCTTTCACTTTCACTAAAATTTGACCATAAACCCCCCCGAAAAAAAGAATTTTGAAAGTCGTTCAATTTCTATCTCTTGTAAGTTATGAGTCGACGTCATGCATCACACAGGAAAGTAATCAAGTAACTAAGTATATAGTGCTATAAATCCCCTCTCTCCCCAACCGTCAAATCAAATATTAAAAAAAAAAATAATCAAAGAGTTGTGCCTTATCAACATAAACCATATAATAATTTTAATTACTTGATTCTATATTTCCTTTTTTGTTAATCGAATGAGTCAAATTCTCATTGAGTCATTTCCTTCCAAAATTTCAAATGCAATATTTCATTTGTTCAAAGTAAGATTTTTTCATCTGCTTTCACCTTTTGCGTCCTACATATCAAGGCAACTTGTTGTGTCATTGTGTAGATGGTGTCATCACTCATTATTTCAAGTTTGAATTGGATCAAGTTAGAATCAGGTTGGGTCAAACTCAGATTTAGATTGGTCTGGGTTCAAGTAATTTGTGTTGGGACTAGATTGGTTTAGGTCTAATTTAGTTTGTGTCATTTCTGTTCAGGTCTATATCGGATTAATAAGATTTCGGGTCAGTCCGGATTCAGTTTGGGTTATTTTGAGTTTTAGGTCAAATTGGGTTAATAACATTTCAGGTAAGCTCAAATTCAATTTGGGTCACTTCAGGCCTCGGGTCGAGTCGGCTCAATACGGTTTCATGTTTGTAATAGCCCGACCCTAAATCATGTTTATTTATTTAATTAAGCCATGTTATTCATTTTTTACATTTATTTATCTCATTTAATAATCCCAATTAGGAAAATTCATTTCGGGCCCCACTTTGCAATTCAAGTTTCATTTACCGCAAAATTTCGGAAAAATCGATAGAAGGCCCTAATAAATATTATTAAGTGATAAATTATTCTTTATAATGTCACAAAAATTTAAGTTTTAACCATGCATAAACTTGGGCCCAAATTCAATAAGTATAGCCCAATTTATTTGCGCCCGAGTCATTTTGGGCTCAAATTATGGCCCGAAAATTTAGGTTTAATTAAATTAAGTTAAACATCATCAGTTGCACTAAATGTTAATCAGTAAAAAGTCTCTTTTTCATGCTTAAATATTATCCAAGTATTATAGATAAACATCAAAGTCATTTTTTTTTCACCAAACAAAGGCAAGTATTCTTTCTCTCCTCCTTCCTCTCCCCATGGGCTGCTGCTACTGTGCTGACTTTTGGTGGCTGTTGCCACCTTCTACCACCAGCCAGGGCTACTGCTGGCCAGCCCCACCACCACAGCACCACCAGCTACCACCCCCTCAACCACCACTAGCACCAACCGCAATACCACCTTCACATCTTCTTATATTCAAGCTTAAGTGAAGTAATCTTTAAATCCAACTTTGTTTAATTCTTGGTTTTATATTAGTTTTGATCATGAATCATGTTGTTTTGATGCAATCAAGAATTATTTTGATGTTTTATTTGTTGGATCATCTTGAAAGAAAGAAAAGATGGAGGTTGCCCATGTTCATACAAGTTTAGGGTGTAATGATGGATTTTGACTGTTTTAAGTGAGATTTTGTGATCTTTGGTATTGATAATGAATATCAAGATGTTTATGCTAATTTATATAAGTTAGAGAGTGATTTTAATGGGTGGTTATGTCAAGAAAAGCTTGCAAATAAGTGCTGTTATGCTATAAACAGACCCAAAATAGGGGTGACTTTGGGAATAAACTGGTATTTCGTGGGATATGGGAAAATTATGAATTTTGGTGTGAACATACCTCAATGAGTTATCTTGTAGGCTCTGATATTACTCAATTTCGAGTTGTGTGGATAAAGTTGTGACTAATTTACTGAAAACTGTGCAGAATGCATCGAAAATGGGAGTAGTTTTGAAAAGTGGACTTTACGAAAAAACTGGTATTGATTGGCTCATTGAAAATTTGTGTTTTTTGGTGTGTTGATAGATCAATGAGTTAGCTTTCACATGCATTTTGAATCGCCTTAATCCGAGTTCTGTGAAAAAAGTTATGCTCATTTTGCTACGACTGCACAGATTAAACTGAAATTATGTATGTCTGTGTTCTACCCTACTTTTAGGGACCGTACTATGTGAATTGTGCTTTGTCTCCTAAGTAAAGGTTTTAGTGGACATTATGAGCTTTTCATATTGGGGTTTTACATCTTATTTTGAGGTCGGGAGTGAAAGATATGGATTTTCTAATACAGACCATCAAACAGTAACATAAGTGAATACAGAAATCATGACATTTGGAAATATTTTCAGAAGTTTCTATATAATTATGGCTATTGCAAGGAAATTACAAAGTGTAGTGAGTTTAACAAGTGTGATTATGTATAGAGGCTTACTTGGGTTGAAAACCAAGTTAAATGAGCATGAAAATGAAATTTGAGAAGTGAGCAGAATAATGACTCAAAATCAGTGTCCATTGGACCAAATATATGAGCTTTTATGAAAACCTCACAGCACCCCTTATGGCATTAAACCATTTGTCATCCATTTCAGAAGTATTAAACCTTCTATTATCCATTTCAGAAGCATTATACTTTCCATTATCCATTTCGGAAATATCAGAAACCCATATTTCGTTTATTTCAATTGAAATCTTTTCGTTAACAGCTCAAGCATTCCAATGTGATCTATTTGGTTTCAATTTGTTGTATTTCAAGTTCACTAATCCTAACTGATTTATTTTTCAGATCATCTTGGTGTGACTTATCTTATATTGAATAATTGGAATTGTAGAAGCCTTTTTAATTTTCCCATTAATGTTACGAATTATGTCAGTGAATATGGTTTACTAACTACATTTATCTATAATTATATTTCTTAAACATAAATGGGGCCTAGTATATCATTTTCCTTTGTGCATACGAATTATCAAGTGAAATATCATTTTAAAGATTTTAGGTACGTCAATTGTCTTTATCTTTAGAAATCAGAGTGTATTTATCAACGTTATCATGTTTTGGTAAGTACATCAATGAATCAGTTTATACAGTGATTTATCAATTAATTAGTGACCCCGTCAGTTATCATTTATAAGGCATTCACCCTTCAGTTACCCGCGTGGCTTCAGGCCAGGTCCCCGATCGGCTTGGCAAGTGTACACCTGTCCATCATCGTAACAGTATCAAGGGGTTCACTATCAGATAATAATTAGTAATGCAGTTTTATATTCATCTCATTCCCTATTTTGACCTTAAATGAATTGCAAAGCGGGCCCAATCAGTGTTTCAATAATCATTTAACAATTTAGGAATGTATGTACTGAGCTTCGGCTCATAGTTTGAAATGTTTTTCATGTTTCGTTTTAGGCAAATGCTCAGAGAATTGCCCTTATGCTAGCAAAGCAACGGAAGAGAATAGGTTGAGTAAGGAAAGCTGTATGAATCAGCGGTGATACAGTATATGCATACTTTAAAGCTGTATTTTGAATTCTTTGGTGTATGAGGATATAGATTACATGGTGAATTATCTTACTATGGTTTATAAACCTTACATTGGTTAACACTTGATTGTGAATGGATGATCATGTATGAATGTGTATGGTTGAGGTTATGCTTAACTATGTTATTCCAGGACACATACTTCAAGCCTTGTCCTTTGGGATGTCGGTAACGCCCCTATCATTGGATTTATCAGATTACAATTGAGTGATTTATTAAGGAGAATATAAACGATGAAACTTGTTTAATTTGGGGCATTACAGTGTTGATTCCGTTTTTGGTCGATTCAATTTCGGGTTCAGGTTGAAATCAATTCACCCCTTTCAGATATCGCTTCGAATCTAGTTTAAGGTTATTCAGTTTTACTCATTTGAATCAAATCAATTTTGTCGGATCTAACTTTACTCAAAGAGAGAGAGAGAGAGAGAGAGAGAGAGAGAGAGAATGAGGGGATCATGAAATAGGTAGGAGGGGTTAATTTAGGAATGCTCAAAATATTTCTTTAAATGCATTTATGTTTTGCCTTGGGAAATGTTTAATTAGTAATGGTATTCTTTTTAGGTTGGTGAAGGATTCAATTATCTAAGGGTATTTACTATAAACCAACTCTAATTTCTAATATGGGTCAATCATAATAATAAGTAAACTTCTTACAATATGTGTTTTTTTCAACTATGACAGCATTAATAGAATGGAGGGGGTACTATTTAATAATTGATTTTAGTTACATATTATTAATGCTTTGTAACTTATGTTTAGATTTATTTTTCCTTTTTTTCACCTTTTTTTTAAAAACCATCAAAGACTTGATTTCTTAGCTGCTTAACGCCTATTTATTGGATCATTTAATAAAACATATGGTTAAATTCTAATGGCAACGAAATGATGGGTTCTTGTGTTAATTAAGTTAGGATTCATATAAATAGGAAAGTAGAAAGTACTCATTCTTGAAAAGATACTAGGTTTGCACATGTTATTTTTGAATTTTAGTTTAATCATGATTTATTATCATGTTTTGTAATTAATTGAATAATTAGTGTTTATCAATGTTTAGTAATCCAAAATGTATTTTTATCTGCCACATATTAGAATTATTTAATTTTCTTCCCTTATAAATACTTCTTTAAGTATACGTTTTTACTGTACATTTAATTTTATAATTAATTTGATGATTGGCGTTTATTAATGTTTGGTGATAATATCAATATATCAAAATTATTTAATTTCTTCAGCCTTTAAATGAAACATTAAATACATTCTTTATTATGATATTAAATCATAAAAATTATATTTTTAATAAAAATTTAGACGTTAAAGTATTAATTATCAGTGAGACATGTATCGCTACCATAACGTTTGCACTCACTTATACACACGCACGCCCGCGCGCTCTCACACTCACCCATATACATATATATAAAATTGCACTTTGTTACCTCAATGTCTTCCAATTGAAGTATGCAGCATAAGCCAAACGCGTAATAGGGTCATGATTAGTGTTGATAAATTTTCAGGTTCGGAACGAATTCAGGTTGGATAAATCAGACAATGTCAAAACTCGGATAAGGAATTAATGCCAAATACTAAGGTTTTTCCATATCGGACAATTCGGAAGGCTAAAGTCGGGTCAAATTGTGTTCAGATAATAGAAATATGAAAACTGTTGTGTCCAAATTTAAAATTCAAACTAAAACTTCATGACCTTACCCAGTTTTTTTCGGGTCGGGCAAATTCGAGTATTCGGATCGGACAACTTTTTGCCAAAGCCAGTGATACATGGAGATAACACCGGAGTATTATTGCATTTTATTTAATTATATAGATTTGATAATGTTGTATACTGCAAATAATATGAGTTGATGTTATTGGTGATGGCTTGCACCAATTTCAACAAACCAACCAACAATTGGTATCAGAGCTAGTACTATTTTTTTGAGACTTTACCGTCTAGTAGTTTGATCATGTGGCTAGTTATGATTTTGACTCTGAACGGCCTCCACTTTTTAAAGGTACTAGTTATCTTTGATGGCGGGAAACAACGTAACTTCATATCAAGCACAATGATCTCGATCTTTGCGAGATTATAGTCAAAGGTCCAATAGTTATCGAGAAATCGAAAGATGAATTTACTGAAGATGATTACAAGCGGATATCCAAAAATTTTAAAGTTCTAAACATTTTATATTGTGCTCTTATTATTGATATTTATGAATTTATCTCACATTATGATAGTGCCAAGGAGATTTAGAAGACTCTTTATTATTTTTATGGTACTAATCAAAATATGGTGTTAAGAAAATTTGTAGCATATGATGAAATAATCATAGATAGAAATATTAAGCAAGTGGAGGATTATCAACTACATGAAGAGCAAGAATATGAAAGTGGTGATAAAATTCACGGCCTTATACATGATGATGTCAAGCATGCCCGAATTGAAGAGTTGCTTGAAAATAGTGAGAAAAATTATTTAAATACTATACCAAATTCTCAAGTTTCAAAAATTCTTTATTGTGGTGTTAAATCAAGAAAATGTACCAAAATTGAGGTAAAGAAAAATTTTACCTCATTAATTTTTCTTATTTCTAACAATTTTAAACCCAAGAAGAAAATGGCATCAAGAATTGGTCGAATAGCTCCATTTTTAAAGAAATCAACAAAGAATGCATATGTTTGTCGGAAGTTATTAACTTCTTATTTAGGTAGTAATAATCAACTTTCGACAACATTTAATCCCCTTGAAAATTCAAGTGGACAAGAAAAAATTGGAGCTTCACAATGAGATATGGCAAGTTATGGTTTGCCAAAGGTCAAAATAAGATAAGTCCACTTGTTTTGTCATTGCCCAAATTTCAAGGCCCTTAAATACAGTCTAAGACCTTGAAGATTAGGCAAAAGCTAGGATGGTACTGCTTGTAAATAACTAAAACTCAATGGCTTGAATTTTTATGTCAACATCTTGAATAGTGGCGATGTTTGGATCCTTGCTAAATAGAAGGCGATGTTACTTTGCATGATGTACTTCCTATTTAGAGCTTTTTGATTTCGAATTTTTGAAGTTTAATTTGCTTAATTATCTTTGGAAGTTGAGCATGATTAATATTATGTCATATCTTATGGTATTATGACATGTGATTATCTTTTTGCACAAGTGATATGTTGTATATGATCTCAATATTTTGGTTCATAATTGTTATGCTCCTAGTATTTGCATAAATAATATTGATTGTTTCTACAAGAGAAAATTATATCAGTTGATCATTTTTCGATAATCATAATTTACTCTTAATAGGGGAAATTTCGTTAATGCTACTATATGTTAACCCGTTATTGAATCCTTATGTTGCTTATGAGAATTTCAAGTCAACGAGCATTAGCATACATAATTAACTTTGTTGTTAGCATTTAATCTCTAAATTATTTTATGGGTGCTATATTAAGGGGAAGCTTCTCTATATGCTATTGATTTATCAACGGGTAGGTATATGTTTTTAGCATAAATTCTCTACATGCTTTGAATTTCCTTCCTCTTCCTTGCACTACCTTTTTGATGAAATACAAAAAGGGGGGAGAAGTATATTAATATGTTATTTTATTAGGTTTTGTCTTTCATCAAAAAAGGAGAGATTATTAGCTTTTCCTAAGCTCACAATATTTTTATTAATATGTTTTGATGAAAGACAAAAAGGGACTGATACATTGGATATTCATCATGTTATATTTGGATTACCTTAGTAATTCTATTGTTTAAATATGTTATGATTCTAAGTAGATATTGATATGTTAGTATTGCGTAATTGATTTTATATAAGTTGCCATAACATCTTTTAGATGGTTTAATACTCAAATTTGAATATGTGATCTTTTTGATATTATATTGTGATTAAAATTTGATCATGCAAGATTATGAATGATTACATATTTGCCTATTTATTATGAAAGATATTCTCAAGATATTACTTTCAGTGGTTTTATTAATCAGCTTCAAAATTGGAACGTAACCATTTATGTGATTGTTGATAAAGTTTGCAAAAACAAACTGCTGAATCTTCAAGTGCCTGAAATGATCTTCAAGGGCCCTGAAATCTGCTAAAAATGATATCTTCCTTATTTGATGACAACGGCTACTTACTTTGAAGGATTCAAACGGCTATATTCTATTGGCTATAAATAGTGAAACATTTAAAGCTTAGAGAGGCACACAAGAGGAAAAGACAAGTGCCACACTTGCAAATCAAGAGGAGGAATTTGAAAAAAGTTTGAGCTTACATTTGCATATTTGCTTTATTCTCTGCAAAAAAGTGTATGTTATAGTTGTTATCTTTCTTTACATTGGTTAGGTTGATTAGTCGGAGGGCCGACTACCCAAGTATGGTTGAGGAGCAATGCGTATGTTGGGACACCTAGAATTGTAGGGTCAACTCGTAGGTTGTATGATTAATTATGAATCATGTGTAATCAACCGACCCAATAAAAGAAAATGGTTCAAAATTCCATCGGCGAGGTGTGCCAATGGGTAAAGGACTAGGCGTGGCTGAATATCCATAAATAGCGTGTTTTGTCCACTTTTTTTTTTCCGCATTTTCGATTATTTTGTGACTTTGATCATCTCCCTATTCAACATATCTAGGTTGATGAAATCAGCCAAATCGGGCCAACAATAGCTTTTCTTATATTGTGAAAGGATTAACTATTTATTTTAATTGACGTTCTCTATATTACTGCTTTGTCTATCATGGCAAAATATAAGACCTATAAGCCAGCAAGTAATGATCATCAACGCCGTGGTAGCTAAGTAAAGCTGCATCAAAGTTTTGAACATTACATTTTGTCAGGAGTACAATGTGCTATGCCAGAGTTACTAGAATGGATGATACTCGTCTTACCAATTTTTCTCATCAAGTGTGCTAAGTGACTGCATGACTCAGTCTGTCCCGCTCCCTTAATTCAATTTGCCCAGCTTCAACGACTAAGGATGACTAAAATACCAATTCCGAAGTTCACTTGCTCAAGTTGTAATGTCCTTGGATATTATCTTTATCTGCTTTGACGGCTCCCTTAAAGTAGGAAAGAAAGTCTACAAGTATATCCCAATTGTATCACAATGCTTGATCAAAGATAGTTGGCAAAATGGGCAGAAATGTGTGCCATGCATGCTGCCTGACATGTTGATGTACCCATACTGCGCTATCTTATTCGTGATACCATTCTCTGGTCTTTTAATGTGGAATATATTCTGAAACTGTAGCAAAACTGATGAAACACACAGCACATTAGGATTCCTAGAGTCTAATATAGCCGTCAACATATAAACACTCAATAATGCATATTGTTATTCAACTCAGATGACTGGGGGTGTATTCGAGCCGAGTCCAGCCCGAGCTTTCAGGCTTGAAGCTTGGTTCGTGAGCTTGTATTTGAGCTCAAGCTCAGCAAAATCAAGCTTAAGCTCAACTCGCCCAAGGCTTGAGCCTAAGCTCGCTCGTGAGAAGCTAGAGCCCAAGCTCGGCTTGTTATAGGCTCGCCGGCTCGTTATGTTTCTTGGAGGGTCTTTTCTTTAGGCTTAAATTCAGAATTTTTTCAGGATAGTAATGTCCCTCTTTACATACTAACTATAACAATCAAGAACATATACTTGAGCTTATTTGAGGCTTCTTTTTTCCTCCTAAAAAATCACAATATAAATAAATACTTAAAACAATACTATAAAACTTAAACAAAGCCCCTTGACAATTTAGCACAAACCATTATTCCTCCTACAACTAAAACAATTATTAAATATGACCATGAATGTTAAAATTTAACAATTACAACCTAATCACAAGCCTATAAATTTGTAATATATCAATTTTCGTTTTTTCACTTACTATAATGAACAATAACACAAATGCTTTGCTATATTAGGTATATAATGGAGTTCTTGCATAAGAAGTCCACAGTATGATATAAATTACATAATTAAAATCTTCCAAATGCTCAAGGTTCCTCCAGGGTCATCTGTTGGGATCGTGTACATATACTTATCTTGTTTAGGTCTGTTTGCTAGGCTCACTAGCTGAGGCTCATTAGGGTCGTTTGCTCGACTCGTTGACTCATTCGCTCAGTTCGGTATTACTCAGCTCTTGTAAGCTCGGCGAACTTATGAGCTTAAATATTAGAAGCTCGAGCTCGGCTTAGATAACTAACCGAGCCTAGCTGGGTTCGACTTGGGCTCGTCACGAGCTCGGGTTGGGAAGCTTTTAAGCGAGCTGGCTCATGAGGGTTCACGAGCCAGCTTGGCGCAGCTATACCCTACAGATGACAAAGAACCCTATTTATATTCATTTCCTCCTCTACTTTTCAAGTGACATTAGGCTGGCTAGAAAATTCACCATTCTAGAAAGGCATTTGCCTAGGATAACTTAATTGTTGTATATGTCACTGCTTCTTGCACCGCAACTTGAATAACAATTTTCTCGTGGCCCTAGAAGATAAACTTTCCTTTACCCTTTCAATTGTTTCCGACCCCAATTCATCATGTAGGCAAACATTTTTTTTCCCTCTGTCGTGGAAACGAACTCAAACTTCCTGTTGCAGCTGATCTTTGCAAACCTACTATTTCAAGTACACTTGTGGCAATTGATGGTGCAAACTTTTGTTCTAAATATGTGTTTCCTATAACAGTTAGATTGATTATCCTGTTTTGCTTTTTAGTTTTGCCTCAGCATAATATCAATGAGAAGTTTGACCTAGCAAGGCGTGATGTGACCTGCGGTAATCACCTAAAGATTGCAAGGAAACCCCACAGAGCATATCATATGACTAGATCCAAAATAATAAATTTTTCTAGTTCCTAAGGAAAGAAACCTCAACAACACAGGTTTACATCATCCAGAGTTTATTTTATTTCATTATTGAGTGTATTAAACACAGGACCGGATCCAAGCACTACGGTGATTGGCAACACTATGTTAATCCATATGGCCACCCTACCTAGGTTTAGTTACTAAGAGTGAACAAAAATTCCAATCTTGAAGACGTTCATGTACTCAAGTGGTGATGTACATCTTTGCAGTTCCATATGTTCGGTACTTGATTTCATGGACCAGGAAACAAAAAGGTGCAGTTATAGCACAAGTGAATCAAAATGTTGATCATATACTTCTAACATATAGTACAAGTGGGCTGTCACTTATGTCGTTTGATATGAATAGCTGCGTCTTTCGAGTATATAGCAAATAAGGTGATTCACTTAGCAAAATGAGCCATTTTCGCACAATTTTCTCCTTAACATGCAAGTCCTAATATTAACTAAGCTAAGTTTGGTTGGTTGATAACTTGTCTCACTTAAGCCATTTTTACTGCAACTTTAGAGGAAGATAAACTTGGTTGTCTAAGGGCACAAGTAAGAATTAAGTGCACATCCATTGTCTGAGTTTTGCTGATTTCATGCAGCTTCTCAAACATTTTTTATTCTGTTCTTTAAGATTATGTTTCCTTCCCTATCGTAGGTGAAAAAAAAAAAAAGAAAAAGGTTGTGTTTCCCTTTGGATTCACTCCAATTGATGTCGCTTTTGCTTGATTTGTATCTGTTTCTTGATGAGATATAGAAATTAGACTCTGGGATTTGTACATTTGCGTTGCCATATTTGTTCGCTTATTAGTCTATCAATCTGCTTTCCTTTCATACATTTAGTCTGGCAATAGAAATGGTGCACTTTCAAGACTTCAAAGCCTATGCTTTCATTCCCTTCAACTTAATTTCATCAAAACTTCATTGATCCTAACTTTAGATTATAAATCTAAATTTACTTATATTATTCATATTTAGATATTATACAATCTAAGACTCAAAAAAATAGATATTATAGTCTCTTAATTTGTACGAATTTATTTAGATGGCGTGAAAAAAAGGAGACCAAGCTAAGACATTGGGCAATAAGTCAGCAGATAGTCATGCAGGCCTTCCACATTTGATGTGGTACAATATCAAATGACAGCAAAATTTTCAGGCGAAAAAAACACATTCCCTTGGCTCAATAATTGATCTCTTGCTCTCACGGATCATTTCATGGCAACATTCGGATATGATTCTCCATCGTGATGCTATACACACTGCAGTCTATTATTCCTCCCGATGTGAATGCACCAATGATTCTTACTTACCATAGAGAGCAGAAATCTTATCTTCCTTAGACATCATTCCTTATCTAGTTGCACCTCAAGAATTCATCGCACATCATAAAGATAGGCAAATAAAATCAAATTAGAACCACCGGTGCAAAACCATGTACAGGATAAGAATCATGAAAACATGCACAATGGGGAAAGAGCTATTGACGTGCCTTTCCTAATATGTCTCGATTATGAACTTGGGCGTGCTACAGAAATCCGGTGGGATAATGGACAGTCTGGGTGCAGTGCACAAGTGTTAAATGTTCTGCTATCCTTAGTTACTAACTTGTACCACAAAGCTGAAATCTGAACTTTTTCTTTCCTGTCAATTAGACCAGCATTTGCTGTCATAAGAAAATCATTGCAAACCCATGATTAAAAAAAATTTTTAGGTTGAGTTTATCCAAAATTTGTGAATAAATTTTCAAAACTAATCCTTTGCCGCGAAGCATACATCTTTGCATACTATAAATACCCACAACCAAGCCTCAAATGAACTCACTGCTTTCTGGCTATTTTCTTTCAAAACTAGGAACAAAACACCTCAAAAATGGCCAGGAAGAAAGTGAGGCTAGAATACATAGAGAACGATACCGCTAGGAGAGTGACCTACAAGAAAAGAGTGAAGGGCATTGTGAAAAAAACACAGGAGCTGAGTGTCCTTTGTGGGGTGGATGCCTGTGCCATTGTGTACAGCCCCTATGACAAGGCCCCAGTTGTGTGGCCCTCATGTGAGGCAGAGGCAAGGCGGATCCTTATGGAGTTTAAGCGGAAGCCAGAGATGGATCAGTCTCAGAGGAGGTTCACCCAGCTCACATTCCTCAAGCAGAGTGTGGCCAAGGCTGAGGAGAGGCTAGTGAAGCTGCAAAGGAGGAATCGAGAATTGGAGATCGAAAACCTCATGATTGACCTCCTCAGTGGTAAGCCCCTCGAGCAAATCCCCTCCAGGGATCTCCCCGACTTGCTCTGGGTGATTGAGGATAAGATCAGGACTATCCAGCATCGGATACAGGTGCTCGATGGGACTAACAACAATGGTGATAAAAATATTGGTCCTAGTATTAATGAGGGTGTTATTCCTCCTAATTATCATCATCATGTTGGGAACGAGATTATGATGATGATGGGAGGGACTAATAATGTAGTCGGTGAGAGAGGTGTTTGGGAGATGGAGGCTGGTCCTTCTCAAAAAATGTATGGAAATGGGTGGCATTATGGGGGCTCAGCTGCATCAATGAGGATGAATTAATCTACCTTTGAATATTCTCCATTTTTCTGTTGCTGTCACATGGACATCTTTTGATGTCCATTGTAATTTTAATTGGGGTCTTATGAAAACAACCTCAGATGTGATAATCTAGACGTGAGCTTGTGACATCTGACCCTCGCACATCCTATTTCAACAGGAATTTGAGGTATGCATTTAGATTTTTTACATTGGTGCTTCTATTTTGCATTCTGAATTTCGATGTTTGTGTCAATCTATTTTTCTTTTATGTTGTTTTTACTCAACCACAGCGCTCCATGTAATGCACTCAATGCAATTTATATTGTTGGATTAGCTTTGCTGCGATTATTGTAATGAAATGAAATTGCCTCTTTTTTTCCCAGTGTTTTTATCCATTTATGATATGGACTGTGTGTACGTGCCACAAAATTTCGATTCTCACTTGTATGTGCCTTACAATGTCAGAATCGGAGATGGACAACCCCAAAATTCTAGGTTGCCCTTACGTAAGCTTTTTAGTTTTGCTTAGAACCCAGTGCAACAGTAGTTGCTGTACATATTATGCTTGCTTTCAGATGGGATCCCCCCCACCCCCTCCATGCAAGCGTTTAGATGGTTTTTGGTTCTGTTACAAGTTGTATTATTTGATTTTTCATTTGTTGTAAAAATGTCTTCCTCAACCAACATAGGTTGATTCAAGTAGTTTGATATTTGCTCCTATTAGGCAAGGTCTCGGATTTGATTTGAGTCTTGTGAATGGAGAAAATTTGTGATGGAAGAGCTTTACGTTTTATTGGGTCAACAATAACTCGATTCCGCTAAAATAAAGGATCTAAAACCAACCAAAAAAAAAAAAAACAAAGTCTTCCTTTAATGGTTACAAACTAACGATTGTTCATGATTGCCTTTTTTGCCCTGAGCTAATCATTTTCCAAAATAGCCTATTGATTTTAGTTTCCAACCTACTAAAATAAACTTCTTTTATTCTGTATAATTGGAGGCTAATATAATTTATATAAAATGATATTGTCATCCTGATTATGTGGGCTCAAAATAATGATAGCATTTATGTTTACATATAAACAAGAGCGAAGACACCTTAAAAAGATTTTTTTTTTTTTTTTTAGCTTTACTGTGGAAGAATCCATCAAACTCCTCCGGTTCTTTTCAACATTTTCAAATTGTAAAGTAAGAAATATCTTGCTTCAAGATACTTTTTAAACATCTTGACTTAACTTAAAATTCATATTGCCATGTATATAATAAATTGAAAAGAATGATACCAGATACTCATCACGTATGATTGGGCGACATTGTGTTTGTATCTATAACTATTCTGAATTAAAAAAAAAAATTACACATATAATACTTCATTGATAGGGTTGATCTAATTAGTCTATAATTTGTACCAGTTGACATAGACAACAAGTATGAAAACTTTATAATTGATAATTAATTGTGATTGTTAAAAATTTGGTAATTTAAAAAACACTTCAATTTAGGCTAAGATTTAAGACATTTCTTAAGTCTTTCTACAAAATATTTGTCATCATCCATTCCTTTTGAACACAATAGACAGGATTCGCCTGATTAATCTAGTATTTTCTCCTTTATTGTTTCCTGTTATTTTCATTATTTTGGCATGCTTATGCATATGGAAAGATTTAAACAAGTAGAATTGGAATTATATGTTCTTATATCCAAGTCGGGAAAAGATCGCCTCTTTGCAAGTAGTTTAGCACTATGTTAAATTTTATATATCAATTGGGTCATTAACAAAGACTGATGTATATAAGCTCAAATAATATTCCAACCCAAAAATCAATTGGCTATGGATGGAGTAACTCACAAGCAATGTTCAAACTCTTTAATTTTATCAATGTGAAATAATATCCACTTTCATATTCCTTCATTTTATCAATGTTGGAAAACACCAACTTTCATACTCCAACACGCCCCCTCACGTATGGGCTACTAACAAGGCCCATCACGTGCACAAAACTTTAATCAAACAAGGACGGTTGCAAATCAAGATTAAGTAACCCGCTCTGATACCATATTAAAATTTTCATATCAATTTGGGTCATTAATAAAGAGTCATGTATATAAGCTCAAATGATGTTCCAACCCAAAACCAATTGACTATGAGTAGAGTAACTCACAAGTTTATATATATACTCAAATCATTTATTTTTACCAATGTGGGATAATACCTACTTTTTATCAATGTGGAACAACACTTACGTTTATATTCCAATACACGAGAATGACTAATTTTTAAAAGGAAGATGAGGGTTGGAATTTTCCTAAGCAGTATGTGTGTAAGCCTTTACCTTACAGAAAAAAAAAAAAAAAAGTTAGGCAAAGCTCAACCATAATAAAAAGTTTCAATTGGGTGTACTAATAGCAGGAGGATGAGCATTGCAACATACATACGTGATCGAAGAAATTTGGGACCAATAATACTTGCTCATTTGCATTCAACTAGCTAGCCTTGAATTTCTTTTTATCTTTTCTGCAAACAAATACTTGTGCATTAGAAAATCAATTTTCATGTTTTATTCAAATGAAAGTCCTGATATTTTTGTTATATAATTGTTATGCGGATGGTTCCTGCTGTTGTTGCTTGATTGTTTGTCTATTTCGGGGTTATCCATCCTTCGTACCCAAAAAATAGACAGTATTGATATTTTGAAATTCGTTGTCAGTTGGGAGCAAATAGAATATGATACTTTCCTTAAAACTCGTCCCCCCCCCCCCCCAAAAAAAAAAGGGAAAATACCTATTGAGATTATCTTATTTGAAAAGATGTTCAGTATTAGTGAGATGGTTGACTTCTGTTTCAGGACAAACTATTTTCCAAGGATGGCGTGAGGTAAGAGCGGCTTACGTGATGATAGAGGTTCTGCGTCCAACGGTCCTTCCAGCAACTGCCAACCCTACAACAAAGGCCACCCTAAGTAGGGATCTAGGGAATGCCCATCCGATGCTCAAGTTAGTATAGAGTCTCAAGGAAAAGACAAGAAAGCAACAATAAATAATGAAAGGTCAGATGTTTTTGGGGAAATTGATATCTTTCGGGAAAAACATTTTGAACATTCAGTGTTCTGGGATGGCCAAGTTTCGTTGATCGCACTCCTCATTTTTTAGAGGTGTGTAGGTGGGTTTTTATAGTTTCTGTAACTAGGGGCAAACCTGTAACTTGAGACGTGATGCCCCTCCAATGGGCCCGGAGATGGGTAACTCCCCCTAGGCCTATGAAGGTTAAGAAGCAACCATGGGGCATAAGCCCACTTGTGTAATCGTGGAACCCTCATTAGGGTTCTTAAATTAGGCCGAATCCTTTAGCCCCTCACATTTTGCCTGTGCACCCACCCCAGTGGGCAGGTAGGTAGCATGTGGAGTAAGTTCAAGGAAGAACTACTATCTTTGAACACCCATACCTCGATTTTGGAGACAGGATGATTTCCCAAGGCATTACTGTTCCCGAGGGTTGTGTACAGTGCCTGGGGCATCCCCTTTTCTCCATTATAAAAGGAGGCATTTTGAGGGAGTTTAGGGGAGGTATGCATTTGTCTATCATCCCCCACTTGTTAGGAAGATCCCTTACAATGGTTTTTCCTTACTATCTTAATATAGAGGAGATGGCCCTCCATATTTGGGAGGCCTTCGCTTGGCACTTAAGAGATGTCGTGCTGCTTCCTCAACCGCTACCTAAAGATTACCAGGAATTGTGCCTTGACTTCGTTCGTTGTGGAGGCCGCCCATGACTTCCAAGTTCTTGAGTTGGTTCAGGCCACCTTCTATGCAACGGTGGTTAATGATGCTTTAGAGCTGGGCGTACTTGAGAGGAACATGGCATTAGCTCTAAAGTCCGCCCTTACGGATCTTCGGTGGCAGACGCTCGACGCCTGGCTCCGGATTCATAGGCACCACATCCTGTTGGCATGATAGCCCAACCCTGCGGTCCCGAGAGTAGCCCCAGGCCCTATGAGTAGCCGGGAGGAAAGCGTTGGGTCAAATGCCACTCCCAGTGCGCCCGGTGACGGGGAATAGCGGCGACCTCTGGCACTTCCATAGAGTCTCCCTCTCTCTCTCTCTCTCATTTTCAGGAGGACCTTTGTGTAAAACCCCGGAAATTTAATTTGGGGAAAATTATTTTCAGGTTAGACCGACCTAGATCCAAGTCAATCCAAGTCAATGCCAAATGAGTTCTTGTGAAATTTATTTTGCTTAAGGAAGCTTTTAATTAATTTTCAATATTCTGGAAGGTTCTAAATCTTCCCCAAAAAAAAAAAGAAAAAAAATTCCCTCTTTGATTTTTTTTAAACTATAAAACTTCTAGTATTACCATTTTTATTATTATTATTATGATTTTTATTTATTATGATTACTAATATTTTTTAATTTATTATCATTACTAGTATTATTTTATTAGTTTATTTTTAGATTTTTCTTAAACCCTAATCATCATCAATTACCCCCCCTTGCCGTGAGTTTCTCCCCCAAATCAAGCTAAATATTTGTTTTATTTTGAGCAAGAATCAAACCCTTCCTAAACCTCTCCCCTTTTCCCCTTTTATTCCCAAACCTAAAACCCTAACTCCCTCACCTCTCCCACTCTCTTCCTCTCATCTCTCTCTCTAGCCTTGCACTCTGTCTCTCTCTCCTCCCTCGTTGCCGACCGCCGTCACCACCACCGGGCTGCCGCCTCTTGCGCCGCCACCCCGCTACTACCTTCCCTTGTTTTGCGTTTCCGGCATTAAACTTGGGTGAAGGCAGAAATTCCATTGAACTAATCCCGCTTCCGACTCAAGGTGCTGAGAAGTGAACTTGCTTAAGTAACCGAGCCCGTAAATTATACGGTATCCAGGTAACAATCATGCCCTAACCCTTCCCCTGCATTGTTGAAACCGTGAACGTTTTGAAACTTGAGTAAGAATTTCTGGCATTTCTTTTCAAGACTGAAGGAACACTGGTGTATGAAATGAAAGTGACTGCATGATGAAAACTGTATGTTGTGTTAGTTGAAACTTACCATGTCATGAGAGTTGAAATTTATTTCGATTGTGTTTGGAATTCCTGGATTGCTATTGCGAGTTCTATAGGGGAAGGTGTTTGAATATGAATGAATTGATTATGCTAAGTTCACCTCCGGTAAGAGGTAAGGACTCATTAATTAAAAAGAACTGAATGGGGTGAGTTAAATAGATTTGGATTGATTGAAGGCCATTGCCTTCCCCGGGTAACAAGTGCATGCATGTGAGCGGCCGCGTGCTCGGTTGAGACGTGGGCCAGGACTATCGGTAACCATCCATAATGGTGGTAGGCTAGGAAAAGATAAGCGGTAACCGCCTGAGAAGCGGTAGATCAGGAATGAGTTAAGCGGCTGCGCTATGTCAGAGCGCAGGCCATGAGACTCACTGGGTTCGCTCACCCAAACGTTCACTGGAACAGATGCAGTTTGAATTAAATTGTGGAATTATGATTTTGAAAGTGATGATCAAGGAAGATTGTGATAATGGATTGTGTGCTTGGAAGACGTATCGTTGTCCCCTTCCCTCAAATGTTTTCAAAATGGATTTGTGTGCGTGTCTGACTGTTAGGGGTGCTTGTTACTGAGTTTATCTCACTGTTATAAAATGTTTTGTTTTCAGGTGATCTAGCCATGCTTAGGGCTGGGGACTCGAAAGTAGGGCGAGATTCGAATGCGGAATATGAATGAAATGAATGATAGAAGTTGTAATAGACAATAGTTGATTTAATTTGTGATGTTAAAGTTTTGAACACTGTAAGGTTGATTTTTGTTGCGAAGACTTGGTGTTAATTATTAGACTTGACATCCAGCCTGGTGTTTCCAAGAAGGAAACACGGCGGTAACACCCCGTTTAGATTCTCGCTGTATTTTCGTTAATAACGGTGTTTAATAATGAATTAGAGCTCTGGGGTGTTACAAAGTGGTATCAGAGCCCAGGTTAATTGGCCTGAAGGCTCGCTTAAGGGATAAAGAGAACAATACTGTTTAATAACCCTAAAACTGGTAGACTTAAGGACTGCTCGGAGTATGAGCGTAGGTTGGGAAGGGAGTATGCTTGTATATGTTACCTCTTTGTGTTTATATATCTGAGTTGGGTCTATTAATGTCTAGGATGAATGCGGCTCGTCATTGTGGGTGTATAGGACGACCTTATCGCCACTAGAGGTTGGGGAAGGTTCCCGGGGTCAGTTTGGAGAGTCACTTGGAGCAAGTGGAAATTCTTATCCATGGGAGACTAGCTGAGGTTCCTGATGATTGTTTAAGATCCGACCATAACCAGGCCCTATTCTTCCTTTTAACTCTTTGGGGGGACCCCTTGTGGCATTATAGAGTTGAGGAAGTTCACCCTGGGGAGAGAGCATTCATGGTCGCTAGGGACTGGTGTCTATGCAAGTGGCAGCCTATGGGTTTCAACTTGAATGAACTAGTGGACCACCTAATGGATGTAGGTCCTTATGACGAACCCCCCACCCCTAACTCTGAGGATGCTAACCCACCACCACCGGTGGAACAGGATACTAATGAGGAGGGAGACTCTAAGGAAGGGGAGGATAATCCGATTGAGGTAGAGCTTAGAGTGGAACCGAGTCTAGAGAGGGACCGAAGTGGGGAAGACATGAGCGAGGGAGAACCCAGGGAGGAGGAGGACCATGAGGAAGACCCCATGGAAGAGGAAGACCCTGAGGAAGATCCCATAGAGGAAGACCCCGAGGAAGATCCTGAGGAGGATCCTGAGGAAGATCCCAAGAAAAACCTTGAGGGAGACTTTGAGGTCGGCGAGGGGCAACTTATGAGTAGTAACGACTTAGTGGAAGACTAGGAGGAGGAAGAGAGGGGCCACCCAGCTCAGGATAAGCAAACCAACAGCTCGGAGGATGTGGAACAGGAGATAGATTCCTTATGGGAAAGAGTTGAGCGTGAGATGGAGATGACCTGCCAGAAGTGGGGTAGATGTGGCCGAATATGTAGGGGTACCTGCCCATTGGATGCTCCCGACCACTAAAGGCCAGAAGCCTTAGGAGGCTTCTTTCTCCTCTTTTCTTTCTTGTTTTGCTAGTAGCGTCGTTTTCCTGTTATTAGGCCACTGTGGCTATTAGGACTAAGCATTGTAATGCGACAAAAGTACTGATGTAGAACCCTTATGGGAATTGAAAATTTCATGCAATAAAAATTGTTTCGATGTTTTAAATCCCTATGTGTCTGGTTGTGAAAGATGTGTGTTATGTGAATGTGATGCTTGGGTGAAATGAGACACTTGAATATATGATGGGACAGATGTGCCCTGAACATGATAGTACGCTATGAACGAGCTTTTGTGAAATATTATATGACGCACTGGCATGTATTGTGATTATGAAATTTAGTAGAATGTAGAATATGAACTATTAGGAGAGGAACTAAAATCAAATTATTTTCCCGAATAGAATGGCGGGAAACAACCACAACGATGAATCTCAATCAGGAGCCAACCCTGCAACAAGGGTCCCTATGGACCACAACGTTCCCATGATGGCTTTTAGAGAGCGGCTGGAGTCCCTACGCCCTCAGAATGGGAACAGGTCCCACAGTCAATTCAACGAGACCAACCCACCAAAGGAGGTCGAGCTGACAAATTTGTTACTGTTGGAGATGCTACAAAAGCAAGGGGAGCAACTATAGCTCCAGAATGAGCAAGTACAAAGACTGATGGAAGTTAGACAAAAGAGGGTGGAGGAGGACAATTCCTATATGTTCAAACGTTTCACAAGTCATCATCCACCCGTTTATGATGGCACCCCCGACCGTAAGACCTTCGAAGACTGGATTAGGGGGATAGAAAAATTGTTCGATGCCCTTCAGTGTCCCGAAGAGTGGAAGGTAGGATTTGTGGTTTTCTACCTCAAAGACAAAGCTGGCCTCTGGTGGGCTACAGTAAGGGAAAGGCAACATAAGCGTGGGTTTAGATGGGGCAAGTTCAAGGAAATGATCAAGGATCATTTCTATCCCACCTCCCTCCAGAAAGCTAAGGAGAATGAATTTATGCAACTGCAGCTAGGGGGCATGAGCGTCCTCGAGTACGCCTCCAAATTCATGGAATTGTCACGCTTTGCCACAACCCTCGTAGCTGATGAGAGGCGGAAAATGAACAGGTTTGAGGCCGGGCTAAATCCAACTATCAAGGAATGTATGTCGTTGCGACAGTATGTCATGTACGTCGATATATGACACTGCAGTCAACGTGGAACGAGCAATGACGGAGCGAAGCCACTATTTCAACGAACAACGGGGTATTAAGAGGAAGGGAGACAATCAGGGAAACTTCCAGAGGCAGGAGCAGAACCATAAACCCACTGGGGGACAACACTCTGGTAATTTCAATCGAGGGGGCTAGTATCCCAACACACGGCCCAAAGTAACCTGCAATGCTTGTGGGAAACCAGGGCATATCGTAAGAGAATGTCGGACTGTGAAGAGGTGCTTCTGTTGTGAAAGCCATCAACACCAGGTGCGGGACTGCCCACTTCCCCCACCCCCTCCCGGGCAAGGGCAGGGGCAGAGTCGGGGACAGGGGCAGAACCAAGGGCAGGGGCAGCGACCCCAGTCTTCATACCAGAGTAGGGGAGGGCAGGCAGCCTACCCCAACCAGTAGAATCGGGCATCCCAGTCGACTCAGTCCCGACCCTCCAACTAACCACCCTGGAATACTGGGGGCTGGGTGTATGTGATGCGAAAAGAGGAAGCTGCGGATGCTCCGAACGTAGTGACAGGTATTTTTTCCTTCTTAACTTAGTCTGTAGATGTCTTGTTTGATTCGAATGCCACGCACTCCTTTATTTCTGCTAGGTTAATTGAGACCTTGGGACTAAACCCCACCCAAAAATTCCCCTTGTTGTCAGTAATGCTCCTTGACGGGAAAACTGTGTCGTGCGAGGAGTTATACGACGGTTACTCTGTGGATATGTATGAATGTAAATTCCCGGCGAACCTATATAAGTTTGATTTGACTGACTTTGGAATTATTTTGGGAATGGACTGGTTAGCTAAGTACCAGGCCCAGATCGGCTACTCCAAACGAAAAATCACCCTAAGAGGGCCGAATGGAGAAAGGATAATACATAGAGGCCAAAAGCGCTGAATAGGAGTAAAATTGGTGTCGGTGATGAGGGCTCAAAAGCTGTTAGGCAAAGGGTGTGAAGGGTTCCTGTGCCACGTAGTCAAGACTGAGGATGCGGGACCATCCCTAGAGGACATCCCTGTAGTGAGAGAATTCGTAGATGTGTTTCCCAATGAAATTCCTGGCATGCCACCTCTTAGAGAGGTGGAATTTTGTATTGACTTGACCCCCGGGGCCACCCCCATTTCTAAGGCGCCTTATAGGATGGCACCAGCTGAACTCAAGGAATTAAAGACGCAGTTAGAGGAACTCTTGGAGAAAGGATACATCCGGCCTAGTACATCCCCGTGGGGAGCCCCGGTCTTATTCGTGAAGAAGAAAGATGGGACTATAAGATTGTGTATCGATTACCGGGAGCTGAATAAGATAACGGTCAAGAACCGTTACCCTCTGCCCAGAATAGACGACTTATTCAACCAACTTCGAGGTGCGGGGACATTTTCCAAAATTGACCTCCGTTCGGGGTACCATCAACTCCGAATCAAGGATGAGGATATACCCAGAACTACATTTCGTACTCGATACGACCACTATGAGTTCGTAGCGATGCCCTTTGGCCTCACCAACGCACCAGCGGCGTTGATGGACCTTATGAACAGGGTCTTTAAACCCTATTTGGATAAATCTGTGGTGGTCTTCATTGACGACATCCTAATTTACTCGAAAACCCCTGCTGAACACACCGATCACCTACGGATAGCCCTGGAGGTGTTAAGGAAGAATGAGTTGTATGCCAAGTTCTCGAAATACGAGTTGTAGTTGGAGAAGGTAACCTTCCTCGATCATGTAGTAAACCACGAAGGAGTGCCGGTGAACCCTCAAAAGATTGAGGCTGTGACAAACTGGCCCAGACCTAAGAATCCTACGAAAGTAAAGAGTTTCTTGGGGTTGGCGGGCTATTGTCTCCGATTCGTCCAAAATTTTTCAAAGATCGCCACCCCGCTTACCAAGTTAACTAGAAAGGTCACCAAATATGAATGGACGGAAAAATGTGAAGAAGCCTTCTAGGAGCTTAAGAAGAGACTTACGAGTGCACCAATACTGGCTTTACCTACTGCGGAGCAGGACTTCGTGGTGTATAGTGATGCTTCTAGGAATGGGTTGGGGTGCGTGTTAATGCAAGATGATCGGGTAATAGCGTATGCTTCGCGACACAAAATCTGGAGACATTACCTATACGGGGTTAGTTGTGAAGTATTCGCTGACCACCAGAGTCTGAAATACCTTTTCTCGCAGAAGGATCTGAATCAGAGACAGACAAGGTGGCTAGAGTTCCTAAAGGACTATGACGTCCATTTTCAGTACCACCCTGAGAAGGCCAATGTAGTGGCGGATGCGTTGAGTCGCAGGCCATACCTGATACTGAGTTCTTTGATAGTGCTTCCAGATGAGCTATGCCAAGAATTTAGAAGGTTAGAACTTAATGTGATTATTCTAGGGGCCAAACCTATGCTTTACGCCCTAGAGGCACAACCGACTCTCATAGAGGAGATCCGACTAGCCCAAACCATGGACCCTCAACTGGAGTGGATCAGAGAAGAGATATTAGCGGGAAAAGCACCTACGTAGGAAGATAGTGCCCCTGGTAAAGGTTCTATGGGTCAACCATGAGACGTCGGAAGCCACTTGGGAGCCGGAACAGGAGATGCAAGACAAATATCCCCACCTATTTCCATAATCAGGTGCGTATCAGTTTCGAGGATGAAACTTCTTAAGGGGGGTAACATGCAAAACCTCAGAAATTCAGGTTGTAATGGTGGCATGTTGCGGCATAGCGAAGTTTCGGGAACGAAACTTTCTTAAGTGGGGTAGTATGTAAAACCCTGGAAATTTAATTTGGGGAAAATTATTTTCAGGTTAGACCGACCTAGATCCAAGTCAATCCAAGTCAATGCCAAATGAGTTCTTATGAAATTTATTTTGCTTAAGGAAGCTTTTAATTAATTTTCAATATTCTGGAAGGTTCTAAATGTTCCCAAAAAAAAGAAAAAAAATTCCGTCTTTGATTTTTTTTTAACTATAAAACTTCTAGTATTACCATTTTTATTATTATTATTTTTTTTTATTTATTATGATTACTAATATTTTTTAATTTATGATCATTACTAGTATTATTTTATTAGTTTATTTTTGGGTTTTTCTTAAACCCTAATCATCATCAATTACCCCCCCTTGCTGTGAGTTTCTCCCCCAAATCAAGCTAAATATTTGTTTTATTTGAGCAAGAATCAAACCCTTCCTAAACCTCTCCTCTTTTTCCCCCTTTATTCCCAAAGCTAAAACCTTAACTCCCTCACCTCTCCCACTCTCACTCTCTCTCTCTCTCTCTCTCTCTCTCTCTCTCTCTCTAGCCTTGCACTCTGTCCCTCTCTCCTCCCTCGCCGCCGACCGCCGTCACCACCACCAAGCTGCCGCCTCTTGCGCCGCCACCCCGCTACTACCTTCCCTTGTTTTGCGTTTTCGGCATTAAACTTGAGCGAAGGCGGAAATTCCATTGAACTAACCCCGTTTCCGACTCATGGTGCTAAGCAGTGAACTTACTTAAGTAACCGAGCCTGTAAATTATACAGTATTCAGGTAACAATCATGCCTCAACCCTTCCCCTGTATTGTTGAAACCATGAACGTTTTGGAACTTGAGTAAGAATTTCTGGCATTTCTTTTCAAAACTGAAGGAACACTGGTGTATGAAATGAAAGTGACTGCATGATGAAAACTGTATGCTATGTTAGTTGAAACTTACCATGTCATGAGAGTTGAAATTTATTTCGATTGTATTTGGAATTCCTGGATTGCTATTGCGAGTTCTGTAAGGGAAGGTGTTTGAATATGAATGAACTGATTATGCTAAGTTTACCTCCGGTAAGAGGTAAGGACTCATTAATTAAAAAGAACTGAATGGGGTGAGTTCAATAGATTTGGATTGATTGAAGGCCATTGCCTTCCCCGGGTAACAAGTGCATGCATATGAGCGGCCCCGTGCTCGGTTGAGACGTGGGCCAGGACTATCGGTAACCATTCATAATGGTGGTAGGCTAGGAAAAGATAAGCGGTAACCGCCTGAGAAGCGGTAGGCCAGGAATGAGTTAAGCGGCTGTGCTATGTCAGAGCACAGGCCATGAGACCCACTGGGGTCGCTTACCCAAACGTTCACCGGAATAGATGCAGTTTGAATTAAATTGTGGAATTATGATTTTGAAAGTGATGATCAGGAAAGATTGTGATAATGGGTTGTGTGCTTGGAAGACGTATCGTTGTCCCCTTTCCTCAAATGTTTTCAAAATGGATTTGTATGCGTGTTTGACTGTTAGGAGTGCTTGTTACTGAGTTTATCTCACTGTTATAAAATGTTTTATTTTCAGGTGATCTAGCTATGCTTAGGGCTGGGGACTTGAAAGTAGGGTGAGATTCGAATACGGAATATGAATGAAATGAATCATAGAAGTTGTAATAGACAATAGTTGATTTAATTTGTGATGTTAAAGTTTTGAACACTGTAAGGTTGATTTTTTTTGCAAAGACTTAGTATTAATTGTTAGACTTGACATCCAGCCTGGTGTTTCCAAGAAGGAAACACGGCGGTAACACCCCGTTTAGGTTCCTACTGCATTTTCGTTAATAATGGTGTTTAATAATGAATTAGAGATCTAGGGGTGTTACACTTCGTGATGTCGATGTTTGTGTATTCACACTGTTGTTCTCCTATGATAGTAATAAAGTGAGTTTTTCTACCTCTTGGACTATCTGTGGTCTATGTTCCTATGCTCCATCTAAGATTATGCCTCTACGCTGGGTGATTGCCAGATATCGTGCACGACTGAGGACTATCGGGTGAGGCCCTTAGCCCCTAGGGCTAAAGGGATACCAAACAGCCATAGTTAATGGCCGAGGATCAAGGGTGTAAAGAACGGCCAAGTGTCATGCTATATGATAAGGGGCTAAACCATGGGCTGTGGTGTGAGACCTTTAGCACCTTAGGGGCTAAAGTGTCACAAACAGGCAAGGGTCATGCTATGAAGTCTTTAGCCCCTTTTAGGACCCAAAGACGTAGCGAACGACCAAGGGCTGCACTAATAGACCCTTAGCCCCTGGGGGCAAAAGGCGTACTGGACAGCCAAGGGCCGCGCTACGAGATCCTTAGCCCCTTGGAGGCTACAGATATAGTGAACAGCCATGGGCCGTACTGTGAGACCCTTAGCTCCTTGGGGGCTGAGGATGTCGCACACGTCTATGGGCCATGCTGTGAGACCCTTTCCCCCTTGGGGGCTAAAGGTGTTGCGATGCTATGAGACCCTTAGCCCCTTGGGGCTGAGGATATAGCGAGCGGCCAAGGGCCGTGCGTTGAGACCCTTAGCCCCTTGGGGCTGAGGGTGTAGCGAATGGTCATGGGCCATGCTATAAATCCTTTGGCCCCTTGGAGGCGTAGCGAACGGCCGAAGGTCGCACTAGGCCGTGCCATAGGTTTTCAGACCCCTTTGTATGGCTAAGCAGTTTGTGATTCTCTATCCTTCTCCCTCCCTCTCTCTTTTTTTTAGCACCCCCTACATGTCACTTTGTTGTCTACATTCCAGCTTTACTATGCCTTGGGTAGTGGGCCGATTTGCCTTCCACTCCCTTCCTATATAAGGGGGTGGAGCTTTAGTGGAGGATCATTTCTATCCACTCCTTTACCCTCCTTTAGAAAGAGAAGTGAATCCTTTATAGAGAGAAGATCTGCCCTCTACTTGAGTCCCCCCAGTTTATCTCCAAAGTCATTATTGAATCTTCAACCCCCTTCCTTCAAATCTCCAAGCAACCTCTTCAACTTCAACCTTTAAGCCTTCAATAATCCTATACCCCCCACAAGTACGCACTTCTGTAAACTTCTTTTGAATTTATTTTGTAATATTAAATAAGTTATGTCATCTTCGTGCTCATCTAGTGCGGCCGCCCTACAATAGATGGCCGACCCTCGAGATGAGGGCCGTCACTCTCAATTTGCCAACCTCCCGGCCAAAATTGATGGTTGGGTAGTGGCATCCTTCCCTCCAAAGAATCAATTTAGACCTCAGTAGATTCCTTATGCCTTACCTATCTATGAACCGAGGCCTAGCTCTTAGTACAGCTGTGAATACTTCTCCACGCCAAGCATTCTGAGCATAGAAGAGGAGGTAGTTTATCCTTGGAAAATTGACGTCGCCGTTTTCCCATATGTCTGATGTTCAGGAACGCAAGTTGGCTAGGACCAAGATCCACTGCAAGGCCAAAGACCACTCCAAAACTCATGGCAGATGACATGTTAGAAGATAATCCCCCTCTATTTCTGGTTCCTCTTAGGGAGGCAGGGATGTTGGCTCTTCTAGCTCCAATCCCTTTGACTAGAGAGGTGAAGTCTGCTCCTCTAGTTCCCATTCCTCTGTCTTTGCGACCAAGAGGGGCCACCTTCAGAGGGAGTTGTAAAAGAAAGTAGTCACCGAGAGATCGTGTTTTGTTGGGGCACCCAAGCACTCGGATCTCGGTGACAGGCCTAGCTCACACTTCTCCAATCCCAATGTGGTGTGCTCCTTAAAAAGACCTGCGTTGGAGGGGAAGTATCTTCTCCCAATAGGCTATAGGTTTATGATCCCTGAACCGAATGCTACAGTGAATCGGCCGCCTCTAGGGTGTATAGTGATCTACAGGGCGGCATTAACAGTAACGCCCCCAATCTAGGGAGAGTCACACCGCCAGGACTTCCTAGAGGGAAATCCTTAAGGCTCTCGAAGATCAAGGGTTTGGGTCAGCATTTAGATAGTCAAACTAAAACCAAACTGACAGAGTTTCTCTTATTTTAGCAACATTTTAGGGTCTTAGCTCAACTAAGGGTACCTGTAAACTGGTAGTAAGGTATAACATATGCTAAAGTAACCCAAGTTCACTGCCTCAAGCCACTCACCCGGATCACTAACAATCAAACAACTAAAACAAGGGTTAGAATGCTACATATACAAGTACAGAGCCGGCTACATGCTTTCGCATATAAAAATAAACTTAAAAATTTATAACGTGGTAGGCATCAGACACTTTGGAAAGCTGGCAGAGACTTCTGAGGGGTTGGCATCAAAACGACTTCAAAGGATCTCTTATACCAGGTCAAATCGAACCTAGGAAAAAGGGGAATAACAAAGGGATAAGCAACCACACACTCAGTGAGAATTTCCCTACTCCTTAAAACCTAAAACAGTTGCAGGCAATAATACTAATAATAGCCACATATCACGCATTCATACTTTACTATCATATTAGGCAATCAAAATCCCCAAGGAAAGATCACCACCCTTAAAACTTCATTCTGACCCCTCAACTCGATTCTAGGCCCTAAACGACCAAGCCTCCCTACTAACAAATAGTTAGGCACATAATCAAACAAGCAACAAGGATTGAGTTCGAAACTTTCAAACATACTTTTGAAAATGCAGTGACTCTTCATATATTCCAAGATTGGTTTATAATTCACGCCAACTTCTTTAAGGCTTATAATTCTTTCTGAAAGTACTCAAAACATCTAAAGTCGAAAGAAAGACTTGGCAAGAAATATTCTTTCATCGAATATGCACATTGAAAAGCTTGAATGTATGATGCATTACTGAGATGTAACTATACTTCATTTGAAATTTCATTTAAACTATACTCAAAACACATTCATAAAATATATGCAGGCTACGTACATTTGAAAGCTTTCATCTTTTCTTGAAATGCTTTACTTGGCCTCTTAAGGCTCATATTCCTTTAAAAGAACTTCTTTTCTTTTCTGAACTGCTTAGAATGGCAAAAAGCCAAATCTTTTTTTTATCAGGAACTTACTTATAACGTAAAAATATCTTATTGGGCAGGCTAGGGGAGGTCAACACCGCCCTTAAGTAAGATCGTCACTCTTAATCTACGTTATCCTCGGGGGATACGTACTTAACTTTTGGCCAAAATGCGTCTTAGCAGAGCAACTCTACCCTCGATACTGTCCTCTGTGGGGCAACAGCTCACACCAGGATAATCATATTCTGAGTCCAATCTCCCTCAAGGTTTTCTTACGTGTCATACATTAGGGAACAGCTCACACCAAGATAATCATATCTTGAGTCCAGCTCCCGAGAACAGCTCACGCCATCTTTGTATCCAACTCCCAACATTACCTTAGGAGGAAATAGCTCATGCCATCTTTGCGTCCAGTTCCCATCCTCAACGTCTGGGCACTTGCCTAGCACTTTCATAGCCTTTAAAATCGCATTACATTTCTCTTCTTCAGATGCTTATTTTGCTGAAATCTTACTTTTAAACAAAACGACCATAACCTTTTGAAATGTTTGTAGTTCATTCGTTTTTGGCTTAAAAACTTCTTATAAACGGAATAAGTTTGCTAACTTGTAAATCGACTTTGTAAATAACTTAAAAGCTTCTTATAAACATAAAATGTTTACTAAATCATAAAACAACTTAGTTTCTAACTTAAATGCTTCGTATAAACGTAATAAGGTTGCTAAATCATAAAACGACTTCGTTTTCAACTTAGAAGCTTCGTATAAACGTATTAAGTTTGCTAAAATGTAAACGACTTCGTTTTCAACTTAAAAGTTTCGTATGAATGTTCAAAGTTTGCTAAATCATAAAACGATTTCGTTTTCAACTTAAAAGCTTCGTATAAACGTAGTAAGGTTGCTAAATCATAAAACAACTTCGTTTTCAACTTAAAAGCCTTGTACAAACGTATTAAGGATGCTAAATCGTAAAATGACTTCGTTTTCAATTTAGAAGCTTCATATTAACGTAATAAGGTTGCTAAATCGTAAAACGACTTCGCTTGCAACTTAGAAACTTCGCATAAACGTATTAAGTTTGCTAAATCGTAAAATAACTTCGTTTTCAACTTAAAAGCTTCGTGTAAATGTAATAAGGTTGCTAAATCGTAAAACGACTTCGTTTTCAGCTTAAAGGCTTCGTATAAACGTATTAAGTTTGCCAAATCGTAAAACGACTTCATTTTCAACTTAAAAGCTTCGTATAAACGTAATAAGGTTGCCAAGTCGTAAAACGACTTCGTTTTCAACTTAAAAGCTTCGTATGAATGTAATAAGGTTGCTAAATCGTAAAACGGCTTCGTTTTCAACTTAAAAGCTTCTTATAAATGTAAAACAATTGCTAACTCATAAAACGACTTCACTTTTTAGCCAAAAAGCTTCTTTTAAACGTAATACGTTTGCTAAATCGTAGATCGAAACTCATTTGAGACATAACGTGCTTAGTTAACATTTAATTCAAAATAAGTTCGAAATCGAAACACTTTTGAGACTTAAATACTTAGTTAGCAATAAATACAAGCTAGATTCGTTTGAAAATTCCTTTTTAACTCAAAGAGAGGTGCTTAAGCGAATTAAGACCTTTGATGGCTTTGATCGCTTCCAACCTCATTATTATTCAAAACTTAACTCAAAATACTTTAGTTAGCATGTAACTCAAATTAGATTCGCAATAAAAACTTCAATTGCCATTCTATAGCTCGTTTCAATTCCTTTTAAAACTTAAGAAGGGAGTATAAATAAATTAAAGGCTTAAAGCGTCCCCAAACTTGCTACTATTCAAAAACTTAAAGTACTTGGCTCGTTTATAAGGCAATTTAAGGTTTCTTTTTATATTTTCAATACAAATGCTTCTTCAAGTCATTATGGATTTAGTAGCTCTTTAATCGAAGCTCAATAGGGACTTAAATAAGCAAATAACATTCAAATAAGCTAAGCTTCATAATTAGCACCTTACGGTGCTCTTTTTCGGGTCGTTTAAATTCTTTTAAACATGAGGAGGAGTTATAAACAAACCAATGCATCAAACATTTTCAAATTAACTTTTAGTTCACTTTTAAACTTTCAAAACCTATCGACTATTCAGTCGAGTCACTAACTAAATAGTTCGACGATTTCGGACCTTTTTACACTTTAGATGTCCTAACACGCGAATAAACAACTGACAAATATAAAAGTATTTTCAAATATGTAAAACAAACTTTCTAAATGACCTTTTATTTTTAAAGATGTCTAAAGTTTCAAGAATTAATCACATAACTTCACATAGCATATCGGGGGAAAAGGGGTTCACACATAGCACATTCATACACTTCATATCACAACTCATTAAGCCACACATGGCCTCGCAATCCACACGATTGCGGCAATTCACAATCCTATCTCCCTCCTCACATAGCACCGGCCATAAGAACCTGAAACCACTCAATAGTTCCACCTCGAGCCATCCAACTTCCAACTTTGTTTAATATTGTCAAAACAAACCAATAATTCACAAAAGCATCATATGTAAGCATAGCATTCTCATCAATAGGCCAATATATAAATTAAACACAACTGTACTGATTTAGTGATAGCTTCTAAACCGAAACCAACATGCTTTACTAATGTCTTAATTCGCCCGATTAGCATTTTTAAACTTCGAAACATGATTCAGGGCTAATAAATTGATAAAGTGACAACACTAAGGCGATAATCTAATTATTATTAACTCAACAAACTTCCAAATTGTCTAGCCATCAATAATCTAATAGCAGTTTCAACATGCGATTAACTCACAATTAACATCATGTTCGTATTTTCCTCGATTTCAATTCTAAGTTTACCCAAACTAATTTCTAACCTCAATTAATATGCACTAGCTAATTTGGTTAAAATCATTGAAATTAGTAGTAATTTAGGAGGAAAGGAACCCTCACCTTGAACCCAAGCTGGAGGCTCGATTCACGGTTGTGGGCTCGACTTTAGGGGCTCAAATAACTCCACTTCTTCGGCACTTGCTTACCTACGCTCGAACACGACCAAATTGCACCCAAATTTCCAAAAACTTGAACCCTAAAACAAACCCAAACTCACTTACTGATTGAGATCGAATTGGGCGATTAAAAACAGCAAATTTCACCTTCAATTATAGAGATTTCGAAACAAATAAACGCTGAATTGCATGGCTGGATTTTACAAGTGTTGGGACGCCGAATTCGTGCTCCAAACCCACCGAAAAAATGTGGTGTGTTCGCTCGATTTCACCCAAATTTTGCACCAAATGGAAGCTAGCTCATGGGGGAGGCCGAATGGGATGAATTTGTGGTTGTTGTGGTGTGAAAATCTGCTGGGCTTGAGGTTGGAAGTGCCGTTAATGGTGGAGGAGAGGAGGAGGAAGAAGACGGGTAGTAGAGTGAGAGGAGAGAGAGTGTTGAGGGGGGGTCGCATGCTGGAGAAAGAAAACAGGGGGCCAGGTGCAATGACGATAATACCCCTCCCTTCTCTCTCTTTTTTTGTTCAAGCTTGCTCGATAAACAACACCGCTAGTATAATCTCATACTTCATACTCTAAACTCAAATTGATAACACGACCTTCCGTAGATTACTCGTTCCCAAATACATCTAGATTCGATTTAATAACATCGAACTACTTCTAAGGTTGACAACCAAATCGTATTCGGGTTTCAACTTGAATTAGTACTCGCTAAAAATCGTTAATAGCGCTTATTGAAAATCGTTAAGTAATTTTAAAAACTAATAACAATAATATTATTACTGGTGACAAAAATATTCTTTTTAACAAAATCAACGCTCATGTAGGCACTTAGAAAATAATTTTAGCTCATATAGCTAATAAAATACGGTTTTTATAACACAAAAAGGCATTACGAACAACTTAATGGAATATAAAGTACGCAGGCCTTACATTCTCCCCCTCTTAAAAGAATTTCGTCCTTGAAATTGCGTACTTGGAGGAATCAATGGGTGCACTTCATCCGCATCTCTTTGACAATCCAAGTCACTTTATGCTTAGCTATTCATTATTCCTTCACCATAGCATCCCATCCTTGGATTTTTATTCGAATCTGATTATCAGGGAGCATTCTCCCTTGCACTATAACAACTCAATCTCTCCAAGTATGATTCGTATGGCAGATAGGTTTTAAGGAAGGGGTTATGAAATATTGCGTATGCATCTCATGAGATTTACTAACAAGTTCCTTTGCAATTTAAGAATGGTAAAAATGTGAGCAGTACTAGAATGACAGGATGGGGGCATAGAGTTGGTTATCAAGAGAATACCTGACCTTGGGTTGGTACGTTCCCAACTCCCTTATCTTTCTAGCTAAGCATCCGACTGTCAATCTGTGATTTCTGATTACTTCTACTGTCCCCTGAGGGAGTACCAATGGTTAGGCGATCTCGTTGCACCACTGGCTTGATTCTCGTTCCGGATCTCTGAGTGTGGCCCCGACTATTCCATGTGGCCTTTGGGCAATTTGCAACGTTGTGACCCATACCACCACATCCAAAACATGGGCTCGCACGGCGTCTGCATGGGCCAGGGTGTTGTCGTCCACACTGGTCACATGTTTTCCTCAGTTTCCCCTGGGCGGCTTGCTTTCTTTTGTCCTGTTTCATCCCATGTTTAACCCTGAAAAGTTTATCTTTCCTTGAGAATTGGATCCTCCGGCGCCAAATTTGTCCTTTACTTGATCCTTCTCTCTATCCTCAATCTCGGTCTCGCTTATGATGTGGGCTATTTTCACAGCTTTCTGATACATTTCTTGGAAACTGTCATAACTATATCCTGCTATTATCTGTTTCACTTTCCCTCTTAATCCCTATTTGAAGTGGTCCATCCTCATTTCTTTGGTAGCCACCTGATTTGGTGCGAATCAGCTCAACTTATTGAACTTCGCCGCATATTCCATTATGCTCATTTCTTCTTGTTTCAAGCATAAAAACTCCCGTTCCTTAACTCTTGTTATGTATCGAGGGTAATATTGAGCGTCTATTAATGCTTTCAGTTAGTTCCAGGTTAACACAGGTTCACCTACCCTAGGTTTCGCTGTCTCCCACCAGAATTCAGCTTCTTTTTCAAATTGGTAAGCGGCTATGTGCACCTTGAACCTCTAAGGGCACTCCATGACCTCAAATAAGTTTTCTATTCTCCGAAGCCACTCCTCGTATACCATAGGGTTAGCTCCACCTTCAAACTTGGGAGGCTTAAGCTTTTTAAACTGACATATCATCTCTATGGCAGTTGGTTCTAGTATGAGTTCACCGCAAGGAGGCATCTGTCACACAATTACATAAGGAATGACTAGTTCTAATTTCAAGTAGGGGTAGACTTCCTTGGTTAATGAAATGATTTGTAAGTGGACGAAAGATGTTATGTATGGCTACTAGTTTAGTCTCAGCTTAACCTTTACGTAATTATACATGCACATCATATTTTATGCAAGGAAATGCATGTATATGCTTGAACAAACTAGTGAATCCATAACACTTGGTCAGCACCAACTGCACTTATTTCGTTGAACACGGACAATGTGACTTAGGAGTCACGGGAGATCTCACCATCCTAGTGCTTCATAATTCCAACGCACTTCTCAAGGCACGCTATCACAAGCCCTCTCAATATAAATTAAGACCATATGCAAATCCTTTTCTTCTACCCCTCTAGAATTTCATAAGTTATCTCATAGGATTTACCGCTTCTGTAGTTGATCTTCTTGCAGTGGAACCAAACCGCTTCACAGAAATTAAAGTCCACCTCCTCAACCTTTTCTCCATCATCCATTGCATGGTTAGCATTCCATGCGGCCAACCATAGAGGGAGATAAATGCGGTTGACAATGAGGAAAACTATCCTACACTACCACTGAGATGGTAAGGGAAGAACCGGTGTATACATACATATTATAAATCATACACTTGTTAATACAAGTAATACCAGGCAAGACATGACCATATAACCACATAAGTCACGTATCTTCACATAGCACATGCCTATTATGCTATCTAAATGCATAATGCAAACCTGTGGCTCTGATACCACCTAATGTAACGCCCCTAACCTAGGCAGAGTCACACTACCAGGACTTCCTAGAGGGAAATCCTTAAGGCTCTTGAAGATTGAGGATTTGGATTAGCATTTAGATAGTCAAACTAAAACCAGACTAGCAGAGGGTCCCCTGTTTTAGAAACATTTTAGGGTCTTAGCTCAGATAAGGGTACCTGTAAACTGGTAATAAGGTATAACATATGCTAAAATAAGCCAAGTTCACTGCCTTGGGCCTCTCGCCCAGATCACTAATCATCAAACAACTAAAACAAGGATTAGAATGCTACATATCCAAGTACAGAGCCGGCTACATGCTTTCACATACAACAATAAACTTGAAAATTTACAACGTGGTGGGCAACAGACACTTTGCAAAGTTGGCAGAGACTTCTAAGGGTCGGCATCAAAATGACTTCAAAAGATCTCTTATACCTGCTCAAATCAAACCTGGGAAAAAGCGGAATAATAAAGGGATGAGCAACCATGCACTCAGTGAGAATTCTCCTACTCCTTAAAACCCAAAGCAGTTGCAGGCAATAATACTAATAATAGCCACATATCACGCATTCATACTTTACTATCTGATGGAACCCTACCTAGCCAAGACCTCGTCCGTGATGAAACAAGTCCAACTTGTCCCAGAACAAGGTCCCAAACCAAGAAGATGGCTCATCTTTTGCAAGACGTTCAAGCTGAATCAAACGGGCTAACTGGCCAGAACAAGCCCGGTTTTGTGCACCTGATTTCTTAAGCTACATTGTGGCTTAAGATTAATATTTTTGCATTTTTGGAATCCTCATGATGTTAACTTTCAGGTTCAAGCATTGATTTCAAATCATACACACAAGAGGATGGAAGATCAAAGGCTTTTCTCCAATCGGTCAGATTGGGACCAATTTTGCACGGTTGAATGTTTAGGTTTGATTACCCCACCTAGACTTTGTTTAACCTTGATTTCGTGGTTGGGGGGGTTTATACACATCTTGAACTTCCCCCCCATGGTTAAAATCCAAGTCATATCCCTTTTTGCAATGGCTAAACCAAGTCTGAAAATTGGGTCCAATTCTATCCTTGAACCCGGTTTGATGTCCCGGTCTATTTTTGCTTCCATCGGTGGGTTTTCTTCTCTTCAGCTGATATGGCACACCCCTCAAGGCTGGGCACACGTCTCAAGATGCCAATGATCAGCTGCAACCTTGGGAAGAACGGCCAATGAGAGAAGAGAGACCAAGAAAGATGTTCCTTGCTTCTCATTGGACAGCCGCAAAGGAGGAGGCCACTTTTCGGCTGTGCACATGCCCTTTTGCTGAGTTTCTAGTTGTTTAGACTTAAGCACAAGTTAATTAAGTTGTAATAATCATTTGTCTTGCTTTCCTTACTAGTTTGAATGTACTTTGATTAGTCTTAATCTCACTTTGCAACCGGTTAGCACTAACCGAGGAGATTAAGGTTAATTAATACCTTTCCTCCTTAGGAGGGTAAGGTGAGGAGCTTGCCTACTTGCTTGCTAGCTAGAATGATTGTGGAGCATGTAATAAAAGCAAGTATTCGGCCATTTTGCAGGGATACTTCAGATTGAAATGAAAAACTTCCTAGAGAGCAATTGAAAGCTTTCTCTCAAATCCTTACTTGCTTATCTTAGTTTAGCCAAGCTAAGTGGTGTTCAAATGAGTCTTAACCTTGATTAAGTGGTGATTCTGTATCTTAATCAAGATTAAGGGCCCTAAACTCAAAGGTTGGTGGTGATTCTGTATCCAATCCTAGAGTTTAGTTCTATCCTAGCCAAGTTCATCTGACCGGTTCCTAAGTGAACGTTGTTAGCTTGACTGTTCAAGTTGATTCCTTACGCTTTGTGTATCCTTTATACCCCTTCGCCTAACCACTCCATTCACCTTCATTTCCATCCATTCCCAAGAATTCCACTTCACCAAAGGGCTTGCATTCCAATCAAAATTCAAGAGGCTTACTACCAGGTAAAACTAGGCATTTCTAGCTTCGTGGATAGCAAGTTGGCACGGTGTGGCCGTGGAAGCAAGCACAACCGTGCCACTCTTGGTCGTGACAATCCTTTCAGCTTTCGTCTCTTTTGATGTAAGGTTAGCTTGGGCCTTCTCTTCCCTTGAGCTTTACATCATATTTGGTATCAGAGCAACGTTTCATCTTGGCCTGGTGTTGAACCCACACAACCAAATTTCTTTCTTCTCCCATTCACAAAACACAAGTCAGAATTCGTTCATTCCTTGAACCAGTACGAACATGAGTACTAGTTTAAGCCTAGAAGAGAAGCTTGAAGCTGTTTTGAAGAGTAATCATGAAATTACTTCTTCTAATCAAGAACTGAAGGCGCAAAATGAGTACCTACGCAAGCAACTGGGTACTTTTCTCAAGCAAAAGCAGAAGTTGAATGAGGAGCCGTCCTATTCAGCCCCATACAACCGAAGAGCAAGTCTTCAGCCATAACCTTGAATCTTCAAGTGATGAAGAACCATCAAGGAGGTCACGACCAGAACAAAGAATGCAAGGTAACTCTAATGATTTTAGAGTTGAGATTCCAGAATATGAAGGCAAGCTCGATCCAGAAGAGTTCTTGGACTGGTTGCATACGGTGGAGAGGGTGTTCGAATACAAGGACGTTCCAGAAGACAAGAAAGTCAAGTTGGTGGCATTGAGACTACGTAAGTATGCTTCTTTATGGTGGACCAACTTATGTGCTAAGAGAGTTAGGGAACGTAAGGCTAAAATCAGGACTTGGGAAAAGATGAAAAACAAGTTGAAAGCGAGATTTTTACCCCCTACATATGTTCAGGATTGCTATTCACAACTTCATGATCTAAACCAAGGCAATCTAAGTGTTGAAGACTATACTAGAGAGTTTGAAAAGCTTATGATTAAATATGATCTACATGAACCCGAAGAGCAAGCAATTGTTAGGTACTTGGGAGGACTTGATCCTAGGTACTCTAATGTTGTTGAATTACAAGCTTATACTACTTTTGATGAGGTTTGCATGCTTGCTCACAAAGTTGAACAACAAAAGAAAGCTAAGCAAACTTTTAAACCTCCCAATCAGAAACCTCCAATCCGGAGCCAACCCTTTAACAAGGGGAGTTCCCAACCAGTTGCTAAACCACAAAATCCCTTTCCTTTTAATCCACAAAAAAACCAAGCACCACAAAAGGCCCCAGCACCCCCAATTCAACCAAACCCCAATCCTATGAGCACTAGAAGATGTTTCAAGTGCCAAGGATTAGGCCACATAGCCTTGGAGTGCCCAAATCGCAAAATGATTACTTTGGCCGAGTGGAGAACCGTGGATGAGCAAGAGAAGGAAGGTGAAATTGATGGTGAAGTTGAAGAAGAACATGAGGAGAGTCAAGAAGAAGTTGAGGAGGAAGCTGATGAAGGTGAAATGCTAGTTTTGAGGAGAGTCTTGGACGGTCAAAAGAGCACTAAGGATGAACAAAGAGAGAACATATTTTATACTAGATGCACGGTTCAGGGCAACGTGTGTTCATTGATTATTGATGGTGAGAGTTGTGCAAACGTGGTATCTCTTACCATAATTGAGAAATTAGGCTTGCAAGCTACAGCCCATCTCCTTCCATACAATATACAATGGCTGAATCAAAGCAAGAGACTTCAAGTCAACTCACGGTGCCTCATTTCATTATCCATTAGTAAGAACTATCAAGACCAACTTTGGTGCGATGTTATACCTATGGATGCATGCCATGTACTGTTGGGTAGGCCTGGATGTACGACCGAAGAGTAACACATGATGGTTTCTTGAATACATACTCCTTGTCTAAGGGAGGAAAGAAGATTACTCTAAAACCATTATCGCCATCCGAACTCCTCAAAAATAAGCCCATAAAAAGCCATGAGTATTCTGGTTGCTTACTCACTTTTAGTGAAACTCTTTTAAAGGCTTCTAAGCATGAGTTTAAGGCTTTTAAGGAGTGGATCTTAACACTCCAAGATGAACCAGAATCCCTCTTACCAACTCACCCCTTTGCCAAATCACTCATTCAAGCCTTCTGTCATTTGTTTCTAGAAGAGATACCCTCGGGTTTACCGCCTAAAAGGGATATCCAGCACCATATTGATCTCATTCCTGGTTCAGTTCTCCCAAACAAACCAGCCTATAGAATGAACCCAAAGGAAGCCATGGAGATTCAATGACAAGTAGAGGAATTAATCTCAAAAGGACTTGTACGTGAGTCCTTAAGTCCTTGTGCCGTGCCTGCCTTGTTGGTTCCCAAGAAAGATGGCAGCGAACGAATGTGTGTGGACAGTAGGGCCATAAACAAAATAACAATCAAGTATAGGTATCCTATACCAGACTTGAAGATATGCTGGACGAGTTACATGGCTCTAAAGTCTTTTCAAAAATTGATCTTCGAAGTGGTTACTACCAAATCAGGATAAGAGAAGGAGATGAATGGAAGACTGCATTCAAAACTAAAGGAGGTTTGTACGAGTGGCTAGTTATGCCATTTGGTCTTTCCAATGCTCCTAGTACTTTTATGAGGTTAATGAATCAAGTATTCAAACCTTATATTGGCAAGTTCTTGGTGGTCTACTTTGATGATATTCTGATTTATTCCAAGGAAGAGCAAACGCATCAAAATCATCTCAATCAGATTATGCATGTCCTTGAACGTGAGCAATTGTATGGTAATCTTAAGAAATATACCTTCTTTACTCATGAGGTGACATTCTTAGGATACATTGTGTCCAGTGAAGGAGTTAAGGTAGATGAAGGAAAGATAGAGGCTATCCGGACTTGGCCTCAACCACAAAGTATACATGATGTTCGAAGCTTCCATGGATTGGCATCTTTTTACAGAAGATTTATTCGAAACTTCAGCACTATCATGTTCCCTATGACCGAATGCTAAAGGGTTCATTATTTCAATGGAATCCTAAGGCACAATCTGCCTTTGAAGAAGTCAAGAAGAAACTTACTCAAGCACCGGTTCTTGCATTGCCGTGCTTTGAGAAGGTTTTTGAGGTTGAATGTGACGCATCAGGAGTGAGAATTGGTGGAGTTTTAACTCAAGAAGGAAAGCCATTGGCCTTCTTTAGTGAAAAGCTATGTGACTCAAGAAGAAAATACTCCACATATGACAAGGAATTCTATGCTATTATTCGGTGCCTAGAACATTGGAGTCATTACCTAGTGGCCATTGAATTTATACTTCATTCAGATCACGAGGCATGGAAGTACATTCAAGGCCAGCATAAACTTAACTCACGCCATGTTAAGTGGGTTGAATTCCTTCAGTCATTCCACTTCACCATTAAGCACAAATCGGGAAAGCTAAATCAAGGTGCGGATGCGTTATCAAGGAGGTATCTCCTTATGTTTAAATTAGATGCTCTTATTCTTGGTTTTGAGCATCTTAAGAGTTTATATGTTGAAGATGAAGACCTTGGGAATCTTTATGCTGCATGTTCGAAACACCCCAAGGGAGATTTCTTAATCCAAGAAGGTTATCTATTCAACGGAGTGCGATTGTGTATTCCCAAGTGTAGCACTCGTGAACTTCTAATCAGAGAAGTTTATGGAGGTTCCTTGGCGGGTCATTTTGAAGAGACCAAGACCTTAACCATGTTAAGGGAACATTACTATTGGCCAGGAATGGAAAAGGATGTTCAAGACATCCTTAGGAGGTGTGGAACGTGCCAAGCAGCTAAGAGTCATACTCTACCTCACTGCCTATACACCCCACTTCCCGTACCAACTCTACCTTGGGTAGACGTGAGTATGGATTTCATTTTGGGTCTACCTAAGACACAAAGGGGAAAGGATTCAATCTTCGTGGTGGTAGATAGATTTTCGAAGATGACACATTTCATTCCCTGCAATAAAACCAATGATGCTAGACACATTGCCGAGCTCTATTTTAAAGAGGTAACAAGGTTGCATGGTATTCCTAAATCCATTGTTTCAGATAGGGATACAAAGTTTCTCAGTCATTTTTGGATTACCCTTTGGAAGAAGCTTGGTACCAAGTTGCTATTTAGTACTACCTTTCATCCCCAGACCGATGGTCAGACGGAGGTAACTAATCAAACCTTAGGCACTCTCCTAAGGGCTTTGATTAAACCTAATGCTAAAGCATGGGATTTACTCTTACCACATGCTGAGTTTGCATACAACAAGGCCCCTAGTAAAGCTACTGGTCTTTCACCATTCAAGGTGGTGTACGTCCCAATGATCTTACCCCACGGCCCCAAGACCAAAAGCCCCATGTTGATGCAGCACAAAGAGTAAAAGAGATTCAAAAGCTCCATGAGTTGGTGAAGGCAAGAATTGAGAAGACTAATGCAGCTTATGAAGCACATGCCAATAAGTATAGGAGAAAGACTGTCTTTCAACCAGGAGACTTAGTATGGATCCATTTGAGGAAGCAACGATTTCCTTCTAAAAGGAAAAATAAGCTCATGCCAAGAGCTGAAGGTCCATTTAAAGTCTTGGAAAGGATCAACGACAATGCTTATAAGGTTGATCTTCCTGGTGATTATGAGGTTTCAGCCACCTTTATTGTGGCTGATTTGAGTCCCTTCTATCCAGACACTTCCCCACCAGATTTGAGGGTCAAATCTTTTCAACAAGGGGAGGATGATGGAACCCTACCTAGCCAAGACATTGACCGTGATGAAACAAGTCCAACTTGTCCCAGAACAAGGTCCCAAACTAAGAAGATGGCTCATCTTTTGCAAGACGTTCAAGCTGGATCAAACGGGCTAACTGGCCAGAATAAGCCCGGTATTGTGCACCTAATTTCTTAAGCTACATTGTGGCTTAAATTAATATTTTTGCATTTTTGGAATCCTTATGATGTTAACTTTCAGGTTCAAGCATTGATTTCAAATCATACACACAAGAGGATGGAAGATCAAAGGCTTTTCTCCAACCGGTCAGATTGGGACCAATTTTGCACGGTTGAATGTTTAGGTTTGATTACCCCACTTAGACTTTGTTTAACCTTGATTTCGTGGTTAGGGGGGTTTATACACATCTTGAACTTCCCCCCCATGGTTAAAATACAAGTCATATCCCTTTTTGCAATGGTTAAACCAAGTCTGAAAACCGGGTCCAATTCTGTCCTTGAACCCGGTTTGATGTCCCGGTCTATTTTTACTTCCACCGGTGGGTTTTCTTCACTTCAACTGATATGGCACACCCCTCAAGACTGGGCACACGTCTCAAGACGCCAATGATCAGCTGCAACCTTGGGAAGAACGGCCAATGAGAGAAGAGAGACCAAGAAAGATGTTCCTTGCTTCTCATTGGACAGCCGCAAAGGAGGAGGCCACTTTTCGGCTGTGCACATGCCCTTTTGCTGAGTTTCTAGTTGTTTAGACTTAAGCACAAGTTAATTAAGTTGTAATAATCATTTGTCTTGCTTTCCTTACTAGTTTAAATGTACTTTGATTAGTCTTAAGCTCACTTGCAACCGGTTAGCACTAACCGAGGAGATTAAGGTTAATTAACACCTTTCCTCCTTAGGAGGGTAAGGTGAGGTGCTTGCCTACTTGCTTGCTAGCTAGAATGATTGTGGGGCATGTAACAAAAGCAAGTATTCGGCCATTTTGCAGGGAGACTTCAGATTGAAATGAAAAACTTCCTAGAGAGCATTTGAAAGCTTTCTCTCAAATCCTTACTTGCTTATCTTAGTTTAGGCCAAGCTAAGTGGTGTTCAAGTGAGTCTTAACCTTGATTAAGTGGTGATTCTGTATCTTAATCAAGATTAAGGGCCCTAAACTCAAAGGTTGGTGGTGATCCTGTATCCAATCCTAGAGTTGAGTTCTATCCTAGCCAAATTCATCTCACCGGTTTCTGAGTGAAGTTGATAGCTTAAATGTTCAAGTTGATTTCTTTCACTTAGTGTATTCTTCATGCCCCCTCACCTTTCCACTCCATTCACCTTCATTTACATCCATTCCCACGAATTCCACTTCACCAAAGGGCTTGCGTTCCAATCAAAATTCAAGAGCCTCACTACCGGGCAAAGCTAGTCATTTCTAGCTTCGTGGACAGCAAGTTGGCACGGTGTGGCCGTGCAAGCAAGCACGACCGTGCCACTCTTGGCCGTGACACTCCTTTAAGCTTTCGTCTCTTTTGATGTAAGGTTAGCTTGGGTATTTTCTTCCCTTGAGCTTTACATCACTATTATATTAGGCAATCGAAATCCCCAAGGAAAGATCACCACCCTTAAAACTTCATTCTAACCCCTTAACTCATTTCCAGGCCCTAAACGGCTAAGCTTCCCTACTAACAAATTGTTAGGCACATAATCAAACAAGGAACAAGGATTGAGTTTGAAGCTTTCAAATATACTTTTGAAAATGCAGTGACTCTTCATATATTCTAAGATTGGTTTATAATTCACGCCGACTTCTTTAAGGCTTATAATTCTTTCTGAAAGTACTCAAAACATCTAAACTAGTAAGAAAGACTTGGTAAGAAATATTCTTTCATCGAATATGCACATTGAAAAGCTTGAATGTACGATGCATTACTAAGATGTAACTATACTTCATTTGAAATTTTATTTAAACTATATTCAGAACACAGTCATAAAATATATGCAGGTTACGTACATTTAAAAGCTTTCTTCTTTTCTTAAAAATGCTTTACTTGGCCTCTTAAGGCTCGTATTCCTTTAAAGGAACTTCCTTTCTTTTTTGAACTGCTTAGAATGACAACAAGCCTAATCTCCTTTTTATCAGGAACTTACTTATAACATACAAACGTTTTATTGTGCTGGCTAAGGGAGGTCAACACTGCCATTAACTGAGATCGTCACTCTCAATCTACATTATCCCCCGGGGTATGCGTACTTAACTTTTGGCCAAAACGCATCTTAGCAGAGCAATTCTAATCTCGATACTGTCCTCTGTGGGGCAACAGCTCACACCAAGATAATCATATCCCGAGTTCAGTCCCCCTCAAGGTTTACTTACGCATCACACATTAGGCAACAGCTCACACCAAGGTAATCATATCTTGAGTCCAGCTCCCGGGAACAGCTCACGCCATCTTTGTGTCCAGCTCCCAACATTACCTTAGTTGGAAACAGCTCACACCATCTTTGCATCCAATTCCCACCCTCAAGGTCTAGCCACTTACCTAGCACTTTCATACCCTTTAAAAATCGCATTACATTTCTCTTCTTCAGATGCTTACTTTGTTGAAATCTTACTTTTAAACAAAACGACCATAACCTTTTGAAATGTTTATAGTTCATTCGTTTTTGGCTTAAAAACTTCTTATAAACGGAATAAGTTTGTTAACTTGTAAATCGACTTCGTAAATAATTTAAAAGCTTCTTATAAACTTAAAATATTTATTAAATCGTAAAACGACTTAGTTTCTAACTTAAGTGCTTCGTATAAACGTAAGAAGGTTGCTAAATCATAAAACGACTTCGTTTTCAACTTAGAAGCTTCGTATAAACGTATTAAGTTCGCTAAATCATCAACGACTTCGTTTTCAACTTAAAAGTTTCGTATAAATGTATTAAGTTTGCTAAATCGTAAAACTACTTCGTTTTCAACCTAAACGTTTCATATAAACGTATTAAAGTTGCTAAATCGTAAAATGACTTCGTTTTCAACTTAGAAGTTTCATATAAACGTAATAAGATTGCTAAATCGTAAAACAACTTCGTTTTCAACTTAAAAACTTCGTATAAACGTATTAAGTTTGCTAAATCGTAAAACGACTTTGTTTTCAACTTAAAAACTTCGTATAAACGTAATAAGGTTGCTAAATCGTAAAACGACTTCATTTTCAACTTAAAGGCTTCGTATAAACGTATTAAGTTTGCTAAATCGTAAAACGACTTCATTTTCAACTGAAAAGCTTCGTATAAACGTAATAAGGTTGCTAAATCGTAAAACGACTTTGTTTTCAACTTAAAAGCTTCATATAAATGTAATAAGGTTGCTAAATCGTAAAACGGCTTCGTTTTCAACTTAAACGCTTCTTATAAATGTAAAACGATTGCTAACTCGTAAAACGACTTCACTTTTTAGCTAAAAAGCTTCTTTTAAACGTATTACGTTTGCCAAATTGTAGATTTAAACTCGTTTGAGACATAACAAGCTTAGTTAACATTTAATTCAAACTAAGTTCGAAATCGAAACACTTTTGAGACTTAAATACTTAGTTAACAATAAATGCAAGCTAGATTCATTTGAAAATTCCTTTTTAACTCAAAGAGAGGTGCTTAAGCGAATTAAGACCTTTGATCGCTTCTAAGCTCATTATTATTTAAAACTTAACTCAAAATTCTTTAGTTAGCATGTAACTCAAATTAGATTTGCAATAAAAACTTCAGTCGTCGTTCTATAGCTCGTTTCGATTCCTTTTAAAACTCAAGAAGGGAGTATAAATAAATTAAAGGCTTAAAGCGTTCCCAAACTTGCTACTATTCAAAAGCTTAAAGTACTTGCATGGCTCGTTTATAAGGCAATTTGAGGTTTCTTTTTATATTTTCAATACAAATGCTTCTTAAAGTCATTATGGATTTACTAGCTCTTTAATCCAAACTCAATAGGGACTTAAATAAGCAAATAATATGCAAATAAGCTAAGCTTCATGATTAGCACCTTAAGGTGCTCTTTTTCGGGTCGTTTAAATTCTTTTAAACACGAGGAGAAGTTATAAACAAACCAATGCATCAAACATTTTCAAATTCACTTTTAGTTCACTTTTAAACTCCCTGAACCTATCGACTTTTCAGTCGACTTACTAACTGAATAGTTCGACGATTTAGGACCTTTTTACACTTTAGACGTCCTAACACGTGAGTAAACAACTAACAAACATAAAAGTATTTTCGAACGTATAAAATAAACTTTCTAAATAACCTTTTATTTTTAAAGACGTCTAAAATTTTAAGAATTAATCACATAACGTCGCGTAGCATATCGGGGGAAAAGGGGTTCACACATAGCACATTCATACACCTCATATCACAACTCATTAAGCCACACATGGGCTCGCAATCCACACGATTGCGGCAATTCACAACCCTATCTCCCTCCTCACGCAGCACCGACTATAAGAACCTCAAACCACCCAATAGTTCCACCTCGAGCTATCCAACTTCCAACTTGTTTAATATTGTCATAAACAAACCAATAATTCACAAAAGCATCATATGTAAGCATAGCATTCTCATCAATAGCCCAATATATAGATTAAACGCAACTGTACTGATTTAGGGATTGCTTCTAAACCGAAACCAACATGCTTTACTAATGCCTTAATTCGCTCGATTAGCATTTTTAAACTTCGAAACATGATTCAGGGCTAATAAACTAATGAAGTGACAACACTAAGGCAATAATCTAATTATTATTGACTCAACGAACTTCCAAACTGTCTAGCCATCAATAATCTAATAGCAGTTTCAATATGCGATTAACTCACAATTAACATCATGTTCGTAATTTTCTCGATTTCAATTCTAGGTTTACTCAAACTAATTTCTAACCTCAATTAACATGCACTAGCTAATTTAGTTAAAATCGTTGAAATTAGTAGTAATTTAGGAGGAAAAGAACCCTCACCTTGAACCCAAGCTAGAGGCTCCATTCACGGTTGTGGGCTCGACTTTAGGGGCTCAAATAACTCCAGTTCTTTGGCACTTGCTTACCCACACTCGAACACGACCAAATCGTGCTCAAATTTCCAAAAACTCGAACCCTAAAACAAACCCAAACTCACTTACTGATTGAGATCGAATTGGGTGATTAAAAACAGCGAATTTCACCTTTAATTATAGAGATTTCGAAACAAATAAACGCTGAATTGCATGGCTGGATTTTACAAGTGTTGGGATGCCAAATTCGTGCTCCAACCCACCGAAACAATGCGGTGGGTTCGCTCGATTTCACCCAAATTTTGCACCAAACAGAAGCTAGCTCGTGGGGAAGGCCGAATGGGATGAATTTGTGGTTGTTGTGGGGCAAAAATCTGCTGGGCTTGAGCTTGGAAGCGTCGTTAATGGAGGAGGAGAGGAGGAGGAAGAAGAGGGGTAGCAGAGTGAGAGGAGAGAGAGTGTTGAGGGGGGTCGCATGTTGGGGAAAGAAAACAAGGGGCCAGGCACAATGACGATAATGCCCCTCTTTTCTCTCTCTTTTTTGTTTAAGCTTGCTCGATAAATAACACCGCTAGTATAGTCTCGTACTTCATACTCTAAACTCAAATTGATAACACGACCTTCTGTAGATTACTCGTTCCCAAATAAATCTAGGTTCGATTTAATAACATCGAACTACTTCTAAGGTTGACAACCTAATCGTATTCGGGTTCCTACTTGAATTAGTACTCGCTAATAACCGTTAACAGCGCTTATTGAAAATCGTTGAATGATTTTCAAAACTAATAACATTAATATTATTACTGGTGACAAAAATATTCTTTTTAATAAAATCAACGCTTACATAGGCATGTAGAAAATAATTTTAGCTCATATAGCTAATAAAATACGGTTTTTATAACGCAAAAAGGCATTACGAACAACTTAACGGAATATAAACTACGCAGGCCTTACACTCTCCCCCTCTTAAAAGAATTTCGTCCGCGGAATTGCGTACTTGGAGGAATTAATAGGTGTACTTCATCCGCATCTCTTTGACAATCCAAGTCACTTTACGCTTAGCTATTCATTTTACCTTCACCATAGCATCCCATCCTCGGATTTCTATTCCAACCCAGTCATCGGGGAGCGTTGTCCCTTGCACTATAACAACTCAATCTCTATAAGTATGAACCGTATGGCAGATAGTTTTTAAGGAAGGGATTATGAAATATTGCATATGCATCTCATGAGGTTTACTAACATGTTCCTTTGTAATTCAAGAATGATAAAAAGGCAAGCAGTACTAGAATAACAGGATGGGGGCATAGAGTTGGTTATCAAGAGAATACCTGACCTTGTGTTGGTAGGTTTCCAAGTCCCTTTTCCTTCTAGTTAAGCATTTGACTGCCAATTTGTGGTTTCTGGTTGCTTCTACTATCCCCAGAGGGAGTACCAATGGTTAGGCGATCTCGTTGTGTCACTAGCTTGATTCCCGTTCCGGATCTCTGAGTGTGGCCCCGACTATTCCATGTAGCCTTTGGGCAATTTGCAACTTTGTAACCCATGCCACCACATCCAAAACATAGGCTCGCATGGCATCTGCATAGGTCAGGGTGTTGTCGTCGACACTGGTCACATGTTTTCTTCAGTTTCCCCTAGGCGGCTTGCTTTCTTTTGTCCTGTTTCATCCCATTTTTAACCCTGAAAAGTTTATGTTTCCCTAAGAATCGGATCCTCCGGGGCCAAATTTCTCCTTTACTTGATCCTTCTCTCTATCCTCAATCTCGGTTTCGCTTATGATAGGGGCTATTTTCACGGCCTTCTGACACATTTCTTGGAAACTGTCATAACTATGTCCTGCTGTTATCTGTTTCACTTCCCCTTTTAATCCCTATTCGAAGTAGTCCATCCTCATTTCTTCGATGGCCACCTGATTTGGTGCGAATCGGCTCAGCTTATTGAACTTCGTTGCGTATTCCATTACGCTCATTTCTCCTTATTTTAAGCATAAAAACTCCCGTTTCTTAACTCTTCTTACGTCTCGAGGGTAATATTGAGCATCCAATAATGCTTTCAGTTAGTTCCAGGTTAACACAGGTTCACCTACCCGAGGTTTCACTGTCTCCCACCAGAATTCAGCTTCTTTTTCAAATTGATAAGCGGCTAGGTGCACTTTGAACCTCTCTGGGCACTCCATGACCTCAAACAAGTTTTTCATTCTCCGAAGCCACTCCTGGTATACCATAGGGTTAGCTCCACCTTCAAACTTGGGAGGCTTAAGCTTATTAAACTGACATATCATCTCCATGGCAGTTGGTTCTAGTATGAGTTCGCGCCGAGGAGGCATCTGCCACACAATTGCACGAGGAATCACTTAGTTCTAATTTCAAGTAAGGGTAGACTTCCTTGGTTAATAAAATACTTTGCAAGTGGACGAAAGATGTTATGCATGGCTACTAGTTTAGTCTCAGCTTAACCTTCGTGTAATTATACATGCACATCATATTTTACGTAAGGAAATGCATGTATATGCTTGAACAAACTAGTGAATCTATAACACTTGGTCAACAGCAACTGCACTTATTTCGTTGAATACTGACAATGTGACTTAGGAGTCACGGGAGATCTCACCATCCTAGTGCTTCACAATTCCAATGCACTTCTCAAGGCACGCTATCACAAGCCCTCCCAATCTAAATTAAAACCATATGCAAATCCTTTTCTTCTAACCCTCTAGAATTTCATAAGTCATCTCATAGGATTCACCACTTCTGTAGTTGATCTTCTTGTAGTAGAGCCAAACCGCTTCACAGAAATTAAAGTCCCCCTTCTCAACCTTTTCTCCATCATCCATTGCATGGTTAGCATTCCATGCGGCCAACCATAGAGGTAGATAAATGCTGTCGATAATGAGGAAAACTATCCTACACTACCACTGACCGGCATATACATACATATTATAAATCATACACTTGTTAATACAAGTAATACCAGACAAGACATGACCACATAACCACATAAGTCACGTATCTTCACGTAGCACATGCCTATTATGCCATCCTAAATGCATAATGCAAACCTATGGCTCTGATACCACCTAATGTAACGCCCCTAACCTAGGCAGAGTCACACCATCAGGACTTCCTAGAGGGAAATCCTTAAGGCTCTTGAAGATCGAGGGTTTGGATTAGCATTTTGATAGTCAAACCAAAACTAGACTGACAGAGTTTCCCATGTTTTAGAAACATTTAAGGTCTTAGCTCAGATAAGGGTACCTGTAAACTGGTAATAAGGTATAACATGTGCAAAAATAACCCAAGTTCACTGCCTCGGGCCACTCGCCTAGATCACTAATCATTAAACAACTAAAACAAGGGTTAGAATGCTACATATACAGGTACAGAGTCGGCAATATGCTTTCATATACAACAATAAACTTAAAATTTACAATGTGGTGGGCATCAGACACTTTGCAAAGCTGGCAGAGACTTCTGAGGGGTCGGCATCAAAATAACTTCAAAGGATCTCTTATACCTGCTCAATTCAAACCTGGGAAAAAGCAGAATAATAAAGGAATGAGCAACCACACACTCAGTGAGAATTCTCCTACTCCTTAAAACCCAAAATAGTTGTAGGCAATAATACTAATAATAGCTACATATCACGCATTCATACTTTACTATCATATTAGGCAATCAAAATCCCCAAGGAAAGATCACCACCCTTAAAACTTCATTCTAACCCCTCAACTCGTTTCCAGGCCCTAAACAGCCAAACTTCCCTACTAACAAATAGTTAGGCACATAATCAAATAAGCAACAAGGATTGAGTTTGAAGCTTTTAAACATACTTTTGCAAACACAGTGACTCTTTATATATTCCAACATTGGTTTATAATTTATGCTAACTTCTTTAAGGCTTATAATTCTTTCTAAAAGTACTCAAAACATTTAAACTGGTAAGAAAGACTTGGCAAGAAATATTCTTTCATCGAATATGCACATTGAAAAGCTTGAATGTGCGATGCATTACTAAGATGTAACTATACTTCATTTGAAATTTCATTTAAACTATATTCAGAACATAGTCATAAAATATATGTAGGTTACGTACATTTGAAAGCTTTCTTCTTTTCTTAAAAATGCTTTACTTGGCCTCTTAAGGCTCGTATTCCTTTAAAAGAACTTCCTTTCTTTTCTGAACTGCTTAGAATGGCAAAAAGCCTAATCTCCTTTTTACCAGGAACTTACTTATAACATAAAAATGTTTTATTGTGCTGGCCAGGGGAGGTCAACACCGCCATTAAGTGAGATCGTCGCTCATAATCTACATTATCCTCCGGGGTATATGTACTTAAATTTTGGCCAAAACGCATCTTAGCAGAGCAATTCTAATCTCGATACTATCTTCTGTGGGGTAACAGCTCACACCAGGATAATCATATCCTGAGTCCAGTCCCCCTCAAGGTTTTCATACGCATCATACATTAGGCAACAGCTCACACCAAGATAATCATATCTTGAGTCCAGCTCCCGGGAACAGCTCACGCCATCTTTGCATCCAGCTCCCAATATTACCTTAGGTGGAAACAGCTCACACCATCTTTACGTCCAATTCCCACCTCAAGGTTTGGCCACTTGCCTGGCACTTTCATAACCTTTAAAATTGCATTACATTTCTCTTCTTCAGATGCTTACTTTGCTGAAATCTTACTTTTAAACAAAGCGACCATAACCTTTTGAAATGTTTATAGTTCATTTATTTTTGGCTTAAAAACTTCTTATAAACGGAATAAGTTTGCTAACTCGTAAATCGACTTCGTAACTAACTTAAAAGCTTCTTATTAACTTAAAATATTTACTAAATCGTAAAACGACTTAGTTTCTAACTTAAGTGCTTCGTATATACGTAATAAGGTTGCTAAATCATAAAACGACTTCGTTTTCAACTTAGAAGCTTCGTATAAATGTATTGAGTTTGCTAAATCATAAACGACTTCGTTTTCAACTTAAAAGTTTCGTATAAACGTATTAAGTTTGCTAAATCGTAAAACGACTTCATTTTCAACTTAAAAGTTTCGTATAAACGTATTAAAGTTGCTAAATCGTAAAATGACTTTGTTTTCAACTTAGAAGATTCATGTAAATGTAATAAAGTTGGTAAATCGTAAAAACGACTTCATTTTTAACTTAAAAGCTTCGTATAAACGTATTAAGTTTGCTAAATCGTAAAAAGACTTCGTTTTCAACTTAAAAGTTTCGTATAAATGTAATAAGGTTGTTAAATCATAAAACGACTTCGTTTTCAATTTAAAAGCTTCATATAAACGTAATAAGGTTGCCAAATCGTAAAACAACATCGTTTTTAACTTAAAAGCTTCTTATAGATGTAGAACGATTGCTAACTCATAAAACGACTTTACTTTTTAGCTAAAAAGCTTCTTTTAAACGTAATACGTTTGCTAAATCATAGATCAAAACTCGTTTAAACCATAACGTGCTTACTTAATGTTTAATTCAAACTAAGTTTGAAATTGAAACCCATTTGATACATAAATACTTAGTTAGCAATAAATGCAAGCTAGATTCGTTTGAAAATTCCTTTTTAACTCAAACAGGGGTGCTTAAGCGAGTTAAGACCTTCGACCGCTTCCAAGCTCATTATTATTCAAAACTTAACTTAAAATACTTTAGTTACCGTGTAACTCAAATTAGATTCGTAATAAAAACTTTAGTTGTCACTCCATAGCTCGTTTCAATTCCTTTTCAAACTCAAGAGGGGAGTATAAATAAACTAAAGGCTTAAAATATTCCCAAATTTGCTACTATTCAAAAACTTAAATTACTTGGCCCGTTTATAAGGCAATTTAAGGTTTCTTTTTATATTTTCAACACAAATGCTTCTTAAAGTCATTATGGATTTACTAGCTCTTTAATCGAAACTCAATAGGGATTTAAGTAAGCAAACAACATGCAAATAAGCTAAGCTTCATAATTAGCACCTTAAGGTGCTCTTTTTCGGGTCGTTTAATTCTTTTAAACACAAGAAGAAGTTACAAACAAACCAATCCATCAAACATTTTCAAATTCACTTTTAGTTCACTTTTAAACTCCCTAAACCTATCGACTATTCAGTCGAGTCACTAACTGAATAGTTCGACGATTTAGGACATTTTTACACTTTAGACGTCCTAACATGCGAATAAACAACTGACAAACATAAAAGTATTTTCAAATGTGTAAAACAAACTTTCTAAATGACCTTTTCTTTTTAAAGACGTCCGAAATTTCAAGAATTAATCACATAACATCACGTAGCATATCAGGGGAAAAGAGGTTCACACATAGCACATTCATACACTTCATATCACAACTCATTAAGCCGCACATGGCTTTGCAATCCACACAATTGCGGCAATTCACAACCCTATCTCCCTCCTCGCACAGCACCGGCCACAAGAACCTCAAACCACTCAATAGTTCCACCTCGAGCCATCCAACTTCCAACTCTGTTTAATATTGTCATAAACAAACCAATAATTCACAAAAGCATCATATATAAGCATAGCATTCTCATTAATAGCCCAATATATAAATTAAATACAACTGTACCGATTTAGCAATAGCTTCTAAACCGAAACCAACATGCCTTACTAATGCCTTAATTCGCCCGATTAGCATTTTTAAACTTCGAAACATGATTCAAGGCTAATAAACTGATGAAGTGACAACACTAAGACAATAATCTAATTATATTAACTCAGTGAACCTCCAAACTGTCTAGCCATCAATAATCTAACAGCAGTTTCAACATGTGATTAACTCACAATTAACATCAAGTTCATAATTTCCTCAATTTCAATTCTAGGTTTACCCAAACCGATTTCTAACCTCAATTAACATGCACTAACTAATTTAGTTAAAATAATTGAAATTAGTAGTAATTTATAAGGAAAGGAACCCTCACCTTGACCCAAGTTAGAGGCTTGATTCACGGTTGTCGGCTCGACTTTAGGGGCTCAAATAACTCCACTTCTTCGGCACTTGCTTACCCGCGCTCGGACACGGCCAAATCGCGCCCAAATTTCCAAAAACATGAACGCTAAAACAAACCCAAATTCACTTCCTGATTGAGTTCAAATTGGGTGATTAAAAACAACGAATTCTACCTTCAATTGTAGAGATTTCGAAACAAATAAACATTGAATTGCATGGCTGGCTTTTACAAGTGTTGGGACGTCGAATTCGTGCTCCAAACCCACCGAAAAAATGTGGTGGGTTCGCTCGATTTCACCAAGATTTCGCACCAAACGGAAGCTAGCTCGTGGGGGTGGCCGAATGGGATGAATTTGTAGTTGTTGTGGGGCGAAAATCTGCTGGGCTTGAGCTTGGAAGTGTCGTTAATGGAGGAGGAGAGGAGCAGGAAGAAGGCGGGCAGCAGAGTGATAAGAGAGAGAGTGTCGAGGAGGGGTTGTGTGCTGGAGAAAGAAAACAAGAGGCCACACGTAATGAAGATAATACCCCTCCCTTCTCTCTCTTTTTTTGTCCAAGCTTGCTCGATAAATAACACTGCTAGCATTATCTCGTACTTCATACTCTAAACTCAAATTGATAACACTATCTTCCGTCGTTTACTCGTTCCTAAATACATCTAGGCTCGATTTAATAACATCGAACTACTTCTAAGGTTGGCAACCTAATTGTATTCGGGTTCCTACTTGAATTAGTACTCGCTAATAACCGTTAATAGTGCTTGTTAAAAATCATTGAATGATTTTCAAAACTAATTACAATAATACTATTACTGGCGACAAAAATATTCTTTTTAATAAAATCAACGCTTACATAGGCACTTAGAAAATAATTTTGGCTCATATAACTAATAAAATACGGTTTTTGTAATGCAAAAAGGCATTACGAAAAACTTAACGAAATATAAAGTACACAGGCCTTATATTAACCGACGGTGTCGGATTCCCTTTACACAAGGTTATCTTAGAGATCCTTAACAAGTATGAGTTGCCACTTGCATAGATAATGCCTACGTCTTGGCACAACATCTACTTCTTGATCGCCAAATGTGAGGTACGTGGGTTAACTTCCAATAACGACCATCCAAAAGAAGTCCAAACTGAAGAATTGGAAGTACGACCTTTTTTTAGTGCACCGGACGGTTGGTTAGGCCAATGTTCTAAATTGGAATAATGATCGGCCGGTCTGAAGTCCTTTTAGCTTGCCGATCATGGAGGATAGGGCTACCACCTGATACATCCAATACTATGCCCAAGAGGACGATCGGTTGAGGCCCCTCCTTGCCTTTACATCGTGCATAATCGCACTAGAAAAGAACCAGATCGCAGGAAGGTCAAGTCAAGTGATAGGGAACCTCACAACTAGCTCCCCAAATTGTCATACTTCGAAAATGACTTTTTCCTTGCAGCCACTGCCCTTCTTATTCTTGAAAAATATCCTAAGGGTACTTAACATATCTCATTTCGAGAGTAGGGACGCCACACCCAAAGAAGTGGCCGCGGAAGTTGCCCAGCGCCGGGAGGAAGAGCGGTGTTTTTGTGTTGAGCCTCAGGATGGCAAGGTTGGTTCCATTTCCTAAGTTCTCCGAATTTATAATCTTGATACTCAGAAGCTTACTTGTTTGCTTTGATAGTTGCCTAGGATTATGATGCGTTCTGGTAAGCTTGTTATCATGGTCGTAACTCTCCCTGGGACTACCATGCGCAAGCATTTGTGTCAAGAGGCATTTGGGCCCTAGAATACTTTGGCACCTACTCCTCAAGGAAATAAAGGGTTCCGGTCGGATGTAGCGGAGGCTAGGGGATTTCTGCTAAGGAAGGTGCTTGGGGGATCAGCTCACTAGGTTGGCTCTGGCGACAATAGGAGGTCGTCACCTCCAACAGACTCTCAAGACAGCCGCCCCCTGATCCCACAGTAGATTTCGGCGGTACCCCCCTGGAGGTTCACCAGGGCTAGGGGTGGCCATAGATCTTGGATCCGACCTAGATTCATTAGATCCGCCCCATTTGAATATATCTAGACCCATTATTTTTGGATCCAATGGATCTCGAAAAGGATATAAATCTTAAAATAGTCTAAAGATGGGTCCACTACTTAGATTCAGATCCGATCCGTGGACCCATTGGACTCATTACTCTTATAACCCAAAATCCAACAAACAAGTCTATTAAACTTGCCCCCTCCCTATTCCTTGACATATCGTACATTACTAGTCTCTATTTCTAGGAATGGGCATGTGTAATTAGTGAATAAGTATGCAATCCTGCACACTCAATCCATACACCCATCAGTAGTACTAAAGGGCAATAATATTGTTGTATAATAAATAAAATTAAAATAAATCACTTTTCAATCTATTTCTTGTGAGGTCATTTGGAATTTAATAGCAAAATTCAACTTCAACAGTTTAGATCGAAACTTGACTTCTAATAACAAATATTAAAAGAAGTTCGAATCTAAATTTTGTGTTCAAAATGTATTCATATATTCAACATTTATCTTCACTACAATAATTTAATCAACACATATCTTCACTATAATAATTGTCGGTTATTATTTGTTCTATGGATCTTATGAACTATTGTGGAACTTATTTTTGGTATTTCAGTTGGTGGAATATGATTTTAGGGAGACTTGATTGTATGAGATACTATTATAGTTGTCATTTCTCACTAGTTCGCACACTAAAGTTATTATCATCTTATATCTTATGTTTGTTGTTGTCTTTATTGAAAATTGTGTTAATGTGCTTGTTGAATGGTTACTATATATCTTACACTTCTAATATGCATTTGTAAAGTTGTGGATCCATTTAGGATCCATTTGAGATTGATAGACCCGATGGGTCTAGGAATGGATCTCAGCTTTTAAGATCCAATGAGTCTAGACCGGATTTGGACCCATACTTAGACCCAGACCGAGAAAATTAAAATGGATCTGGATCTAAGTAGATCCAATCCTAATCCGGCCCATTACCATCCGTAGTCGAGGTCGTTAACTTTCTAGAAGTCGATTCCGCAGCTAAGTCATAACTAGTGGAGAGGCTTGCCCACCTTTAGGATCTTGCACCTGTGGGTTCCCCTGGCCTGCAGTGGGTGATCAAGGAGCACATTGCTGTTGCTGAGGTAAAGTCGTGTGTTCTTAAGTGTTTCTCCCCTTTTCTTCTTTTTCCTCTTTCCTGACCTTAAAGTTGGTTGTGACCTCTGCAAGGCTTTCCTCGCGTCCTGAAGGCGATGTTATCCACGTCTTCCACCTCGCACCTAGAGAAGAAGATTCAATGCCTCCAGCAGGGCTAGTAGAAGGCCGAGTACTCAGAGCCCAAATACAAACGTTGTTGGGAGAAGCTGAACAAGGAGAAAGAGGCATAGGAGAAAGAGAGGCAAGAGCTGTTGAAGGAGAGGAAAGTCTGGGAAAAGGAGAGGGTGGAGCTACAGTGGGAGAAAGAAGAATTACACCGTTAGCTAGAGGACGTCCACGTTCAGTTGGAGGATGAGAATATCGCTGGCAAGGAGACCATAGCCAAAGCCGAGTGCTTAGGACATCACTGCGGTCAGGAGTAGCGGACCTTATTTTTCCGCGAGCTCCTGGGAACGTTGCACGACAAGAAAGATCGGAATTTGTGACCCTTTTTTTGTGACCGCCTAAAAATAGTAACAATTGGTGACTAATTTTGTGATAGATAGCAGGTAGTGAGAAATTTCTAACCAAAGGTTAAATAGTGTGAAATTTAGTTACATTTTGTGACTGATTTTCACTCCACTATAAATTTGGCCATAAATTTCAATAACTTAAAATTCAGTATAATTTTTTCCTGTATTCTTAGGGATGAGACTGATTTTGTGACCATAAAAAATTTAATTTATGGTCAACAAAATTCGCAAAGTAATTAAAAAAAACCTTGGCTTCAATCAAAGCCTTTCTCACTTTTGCTCTATCAGTCTCTCTCACTGTTAACAGTAAACCTTGGGTTTTGCTTGAGCTAGGAATTACTGATTTAGGGTTCAATTCAGAGGTTTTCATGAATTAGGGTTCTACTAAACTGTTTTGAACTATCCAAGCCTAATTAAAAGACCATGATTTCGATCAATTAGAAAATAGGACTCTTACGCTGAGTGGACTGTAGAATTTGACCCACTCGCAACTGATTTAGAGGGAATGTTTCTAATTTGTGATAGTCGAAATGTATTCCCTTTGAAGTTAGAGCAACTTTAGATGATTTGCGATTTTTGGTCCATATGCAGGAAAAGAAAGCAAAAAAAGAAGCTTTTAGAAACCATTTAGAACTTGGTGGAGTTGTTGGTGCTCTAACTAAAGGTTTACTTCTACTTATGACTGTTTTAAGGTTTAAACACTACCTTCTTTATGGAGGCACAACATGCAAATATGACAAATTTAGTAATTGACTTTGTTTTTTGACAGTACTAGTTACATTATATGAGCAGAACCAGAATCCGGTGAGCTCTCTCTTCGCCCCTCTGTTCGTGACCTTTTTCTCTGGTGTAAATTCCCCTTTGTGTAATTCATGAAGCTTCTGTCCCAATAATTTTCGTACCAATCAAAGGTCTTGTTCTTGGTTGTACCTCCCAACATCATCTCTGTTTTTGTGTGTGTGTGGATGTGTCTATGTGTGTAGTTTCGTTTCAGGGCCTTGTTCCTAATATTGTAATTGAAATCTCCTACTTATATGCCTATCAACCTATGCCTGTGCCATTATTTTCGCAAACTGTAAAATTATTCTCATCATATCCTGCTGTTCATGCGTCTGGATTTATGAGTATAAATATAATTCATGGCAGCATTGATTTGCCTGATATGAGCAGGTAAATAATAATTTCTGCCGCATGAGATTTGTCTCTGAGGCTTGTGGTCCTACTCTATGACTTTATTTTTTTGTTTTATTTTGTCACTTTGTATGTTGTTGGACCTTCTTAGAGGTCATTAATGCTAATTCGTTATAATCACGCATTAGTAGAGAAGCGCGAATCAAACCTTTTTCTTAACTACTTCTGCTTTGGTCTTGGCTGGTTTCCTTTTATCAGTGGCTGGTAATACCTTTTTCGTGACTAATTTTGCTTTGTTCTTAGCTTAATCAGGTAACCCATGGATTCTTCTTTGTTTATTTTCCTTTTCCATTTTTGGGGTAGTTGGATATCATATTCCTATTATCTTGGATGTGTGAACATCAATGCTGCTAATACCTTATTTTGAAGATAATGATTATTTGACATTACCTAACTTGTGATTCATCTATTCATGCAGCTATTTAATTGTTGGGTGTTTGCTCCTTTTCATTTTTCTCCAACGGGGACGGTGTAGGGATTGAATTAGCCAAATTAGATTGATTGTTTAATGCTTTGATATGGTTATAAGGAGTTCTAGTTGGGTTCTCTATTATTTCTCCTTGGAATGACAAAAAGTGCATTGAATTCTACAATAGCCTATGGCACTATGTACTTATTTAATAATGAAACATATATAAGCTTTCCGTATGCTTTCATCGCAATGTCTGCTTTTGTTTTTTGATTATTTATTACCAATAGTGGGCTTTAGAATTTCTATTTTAATATGAATTAATGTTCCAACAAACAAAAGGATAGCATGTGGTAGGTTTCTATTCTTTGGTTTACATGAATTTTGTGCTTCCTTTTGTTGGGCTATTCTGTAACAACAGATAATTAAGAATCATGCTTACGAGGAGGATTTGAGGGGTCTTTTCCAAACAATACTTAAAATTCTTAAAATGTTTGAGTTTGAGGTGTGTGAAAGATATAGATTATGATATCTTGTCTTTAACCCTCATATATAGTTTCAATTTTTTCATACGTACTTTCTATTGAATCTTATTTGAAAAAGTGAAACTGAAGCTGTTTGCGTGAAAGCAAAATTTCATCTACAAGTAGACTACCCCTAAAAGTAGCATGAAGCGGTGGAATTGAGGTAGTATTATTAAAAAGAAAATTACACAAGAGCACCTACATTACTTCCTTATTAGAATTCACACATTTTAAAATAGTGTAAAAAACTTACGTAGCATTTTGGCAAACTTTATTATATGTTACTCTATCTTTTTATATATGTTTGAATTTCTCCTCGTGGTTCTCGAAATTTCAACAGTTCCTAATTCCTAAAAGGCATAGATATGCCTTTTATGTTGGAAGGTTGAAAGTGAATTGTGAATGATAAGAGATACAATGACTGAGAATGTAGTTCATTTTGTAAATTAGCTATTATCTTGTTTATGTATTTGTAGCACTTTTCAATTAGTCAATCCAACTAAGTTTGTGTGCTCTCTTAAGAGATTTGCATAAGAATAACTGTATGTACAATTTTCTTATTTGTTTGTAATATTACAATAACATCTTTTAGTGTATGCCTCTTTATTGTAGGTCTATAGAGAGATCTAGTCATAGACAATCTTGTCCCTGCAAGCATTAGTTTTTTTTTAAAAAGAAAAAAAGGGTTAAATGTCATATTGTTATGGATAAGATGCTTGAACTAGCGCATTGGTAACACATTTTTAGGGCTTTAGATTTCTTTTCAATGTAATTGAATTGGATGTCATTTGTCACATGAAAATTGTCGATTAGTATATGTCCCAAAACTCAATGAGGATATATGTATGGAGATAGCTACAAATTGCTCCTAATGTGAGTTTATGTGTTAGCAATGAAAATCAAATATGTATTATTTTCATGATTATGTATGTTTTATTGTTTCTTATCAATTATGTCAACTTTTGCTGATTGAATTGTTGAATTATACTCCATATGGATATATAGGCATTCTTTTCTTTTGGACTGTATAAAATAGAAATTAAACTTTAAGCTCTTGAGAATTTTCAAAAATTGGTATTTTAAACGTATCTGTTTTTTATTTTTTCTTTTTATGTAATGCATATGGCATTTAAAAGGAACATTTTTTAAAAAATAGGTATTTCAAATGTATCGATTTCCAAACAAACTTTAAAATAATTAATGTTCTTATTGATAATTAATACAAATGGTCACTCATATAGAAGAAATTCATAGTCAACTGTAGAATGAACTTGTATATTTACGTATATTATCTCAGTGTCTATATTGTTAATGTACGCATATTTTTTATTGTGTACATATATTTCATATATTTTGCAGTTAAGTGCTGAAAGTGCCTCAAAGTTATAGTACTGTGATGGTGAGGTTTTATTAAAGATGTATGTAATTCTCACTAATGCAATTATCAATAATGCCTTTCATGATGTGAAGCCGAACCAATTGTGTTGTGGTTGTGTTATGATTTGCATGATGAGGGTTCGGTTTCCTATATACATGTGGTTGTTATTAGATGTGAAAACTATGCTTTCATGTAAGAAGCTCCTCACACTTTGATACATGTATGCTAGCATGAGTGTTTATTTGGTATGCTATATTATTATTATTATTATTATTATTATTATTATTATTATTAGTAGTTGAATTGTGTGATTGTTTTGACAATGTTTGTGAACAATTATTTAAATATCGTCATAATCGTTCATTTAATAAAAAAACTACTTGTATAATATTTTAATGTAAACACGATATGGAAATACCAGAGCACCGTAGGTGGCTGGTTAATGGACTTTTTCCCAATAAAGGTGGCTTAACACCCGAGTTCGTGATGGGGTTTAATGAGTTTGGCACATTTGAAGACATCTTCCTGTGTATTTTTGAGAGGAAGTATATAGATGTCCTTGTGCGAAGTGTGATAATACAAAATTTCTACCATATGAGAAAGTAAAGTTTCACCTATGTAAGAAAGACTTACTCGTGGATATTGGTATTGGACTTCACATGGGGAACCTGAACCTCGTGAAGATGAAGAAATTAACATGCATCATAGTACATCTAGTCCTCCTTTCCAAAGTCATACTATGTGAACTGATGCATATCACATAATGGTTGAAGATGCTTTTAATCAACATGTGGCAGAACCTCATAATCCAGATGCACAGAGGTTTTATAACTTATTAGATGCATTGCAATGTCCATTGTGGGATGGTTGCACTGATCATTCTGAGCTACCTATTGCTCTTAGATTAATGAGCATAAAATCTTAGCATAATATGTCGCAAAGTTGTTTTAATGAAGTTGTACGGCTTATGAACGAAGCATGTCCATTTAATAATTATGTGCTAACTAAGTTCTCAGATGTAGAAAAATTAGTGAGAAAATTGGGGCTCACTTTTATAAAAATAGATTGTTACATTATTGGTTGCATGTTGTATTACAAAGATGATGCACATCTACAACATTGCAAATTCTATGATACTCCTCGATATAAGGTGCGTAGGTCCTAAAAAATGAGAAAACAAAAGGCTGTTCCTTTTGCAAGAATGCATTATCTTCCCATCATTGCTAGGCTTAAAGGGCTATTTGCATCCCATAGTTCTACCGGCCACATGACATGACATTATGAAAATCCTCAGGAGTCTGGAGTGTTATGTCATCTATCAGATGGGGAAGCACGGAAACATTTTGATGCGTGGCCTGATTTTGCCTCTAAGCCCCGGAATGTTAGAATTGGTTTATGTGCTAATGGCTTTTCCCCATTTTCATCACAATATGCAAAACAATATTCATGTTGACCAGTAATTATAACTACCTACAATCTTCCTCTAGAAATGTGCATGACTACACCTTATATGTTTTTGACTTGTATTATTCCTGGTCCAAAAAATCCCAAGGGCAATATAGATGTATATCTACAACCTTTGATAGATGATTAGAAGACCTTATAGAATAAAGGTATGCAAACATATGATATTTCTCGGAAGGAAAATTTTCAAATGAAGGTTGCATTAATGTGGACTATTAATGACTTTTCGGCTTATGGCATGTTCTCTGGGTGGCGCATTCATGGAGAATTAGCTTGTCCAATTTGTATGTCTTTTATAAAGCTTTTTGCTTAGGGAATGAAGGAAAACCAACATGGTTTGATTGCCACAGACAATTTCTGCCCATGGATAATCAATTATATGAGATTACAATGACCCATTCGATTAAGCTCTGAATAATCCGAAATCCTATTCTTTTTTAAATAACGATGCATTTATGAAGAACAAGATTGAAAATAGTAGGCCTTCTGCTAGACCAAGTAGAGAACAAATATAGTAAACTATGTAACACCTTCCTAACGTGACTAAAAATGGATCATTTGCCATTGAAGGTTTTGGACAAGCTTATAACTAGACCAAACAAAGTATAGGGAATTGGCATATTAGAAGACAAACTTACTTCCATGCAATTTGCATGCTATGCATATAGAGAAGAATGTGTCTGATGCTATTTTCAATACCGTAATAAATGTGGATGGTAAAACAAAGGATAATATTAGAGCAAGAACAGACTTGAAATTATATTGCAAATGTAAAGAATTAGAGTTTGAAGAGTTTGGCTCATAGCAAAATTGTGAAACCAAAGCCGAACTTTACCTTTGCCATGGAGCCACAAAAAAGTTGTTTGTCAATGGGTGAAGGATTTGACAATGTCTGATAATTATTCATCATATTTGGCTAAATGTGTTGATTTTGATAAAGCAAGGATAAGTGGTTTGAAGAGCCACGATTGTCATGTGTTCATGCAGTTGCATTTAGTATACTACCTGAACAAATATGGAAGCCTTTTACTGAACTTAGCCATTTCGTAAGAGATTTGTGCTCCATAGTGTTGCAAGAGGATAAGCTTACCTAAACGAAAAGAATATAGTTGTGATCTTGTGCAAATTAGAGTGTATCTTTCCTCCTAGTTTTTCCAATTCCATGGACTATTTGCCCGTACACGTGGCTTATGAAGCAACACTAGGATTACCAATCCAATATCGTTGGATGCACCCCTTTGAAAGATAATTTGCCATTATTTTTATACATAATTTTTAAAAATATAATGGTGATTATATAACATTCACTAACGTATATTTAAAAACTATATCATAGGTTGTTGGGTTTATTAAAGAAAATGGTCAAGAATAAGGCTTGTCCAGAAGGCTCAATATGTGAGGCGTATATTAATCTTAAAACATCTCACTTTTACACATATTATTTTGCATCTAATGTGCCGTGTATAAGCAATAGATATAAAAGAAATGAAGATGAAGGTGAGCAAGATGGTATATAACCAACTTTCTCGGTGTTTCATCCACAAGGTTGTCCTAATGGGCAAGTAACACCACAATAGTTTAGTGATGAAGAATATAATGTTGCTCATCTTTATGTTTTGCTAAACTGTGAGGAAGTAGAACCTTATATTGAGCTAGTGGTTAACATTTCATATCTTTAATATTCTTTTTCAAAACATAGTGAATAGGTACTTATTTATGAAATTGAGTGATATACTTGGCAGCTTTCTTACTAAAGAAAATAGAGAACAGAACCCATATCTTTCTTATTAGCAGATTGATGCATTGATCGCAACCCAATTTGTTTCATAGCTCAAAAATAATGTAAGTTTAGGCTAACTTATTACTGATAATAATAAACCACACACACACACATATATCGCTGAGTAGTTAAATTATGTTTTCATATTTATTAGGTGGCTAGATTGCAAGTGTATGACATAGAACGCCATCGATATTTGTGTCGAGTATTGTTGGGTCGGCCTATGTATGTGATCAATAGTTACAAGTTTCATACAAAAACTTAGAATAAAGGTAAAAACAACTTATAACTATGGAGTTTGTGCGAAAGTAGTTGGGGAATGTGTCATTGAAAAGGACTTATATGGGATTTTGAAAGATGTAGTTGAAATCGAGTATCCGGGAGACCCAATCAAAAAGTGTGTTCTATTTAGTTGTCACTGGTTTGATAATACCCCTAACAGTGGTACAAGAGTGCATAACAATATATGAAATATGATCCGTTCATATTTATGGATTTTGCTAGTTAATTATATTATATGCCATATCCTGTGAGGAGAAGGGACCAAGATTGGTGGGTTGTTATAAAGACTACTCCTAGATCTAGAGTGGATAGTCAATATACTTTAGAAGTTGCTTATCAAGAGAAGAGTATGTCTATTGCTACCACTATATCAAATAATATTCAAATTGATAACCTCAAGCATGGTGAATATGAAGAAATTGACATAGGTGTTATACCAATGACTCATAAGAATGAAGAGGAACAGAGGGGAGATGAGGAGGAGGAAGAGGAAGAAGAAGAATTTGGTGAGGAGGACGATACAGTTGAAGGTGACATAGAGCTTGAAGATGTAGAAGATGATGATGACGATGATGACTAATCATTTGCCATAATTTCAATGGTCATTATTTTATTATTGTGAAGACGACCTTGTTTCTTTTGTGATCTTGTTTCTTTTATGATCTTATCTTATTTATGCAGTACTATTTTATATAATTCTTGAGAGTATTCAATGCTTTCTTTTTCTTTTTAATCTTTTTTCATATTTTCTTTAAAGATTGAATAGTTGATACTAATAACTGGTTTACTTCCTTGATTTATGCATAACAATTATCAATTTTGAGTTTAATTATTTCATTAGTTTTCTTCACTTGAAAGATGTTAGGGAAAAGTTGTACCAAGAAAAAGTTTTGTTTCACTTTCACTTCTTATGAAAGGACTCCCACATCTATCCCATCACCTTCCATTTCCTCTACACTAGTAGATCCCATTCAAAATTCTATTCCTACAAACTCTCCACCTTTTTGAAATCGTACCTAACCATATACTCTCCCATCCACCATCCAACCAGCCCAACTTTGTTTTTCCCATATACCTACTTCTACCACCACTCCAACAGCTACTACTACTCTTGAGACTTCTTAGCCTTCTCAAGAGGTCTCTCAACCTAATGAAGAAGTCCAATGAGAAAACAAGACGAAGATTTTCCCACGAGAAAAAGCGCAAGTACTTGGTTTTTGTCATGATTGATGTTTTTCTAATTAACATTATAAAATGGAAATTATAGTACTCTGCATTTGTTTAATTTTTGGCAGATTCTCTCTAAACCACACGGATGTCATCTATGCCCTTTCTAATATCATGAGGAGCAAGTATGATTCACCATATCATACTTAGAAGGATATACCCATTGAAGTGCAAAATATATGGTTTGATGAATTCAAAGTTACTTAAATTTTTGAACACAAAATTTGGTATATACTTATTTGTATACTTGCATGTAACCACAATTTTAGTTTACTTTTAGAAAAAAATTCATTGGGATGATGAGCATGCTCATGAGACTAAAAGCGTTTTTGAGTTTTGTGGATCATCAAGATTAAAAGGAATGAATTTTGAGATTTGAAAAAGTGGAAACAACCTATGTGGCTAAGCAAAGACGTTTATGATCGTTTACATGCATATTAGGAGTTTGATAAATTCAAGAAGAAAAGATCATTAGGCAAGATAAATCGAGCATCACCATTGTGGTTAGGCTCATCTGTGCATTGTGGTGGATCAATTCCCCATTCTGAGCATAGAAGAAGACTGGCAATACATTTTTTTTATATGTGTGAGTTTATTTTACCTAATTAATAAATGTTATTCAAACATATTTGGTGAGTACTTATTCTATTTGTAATTGTATGTAAGCTGAAGAATTGAAAAGAGAACCAACGATTAGTGAATCATTTGCGCGCACCCACTCTAGGAAAAAAGATCAGTCATTCATGGATGAAAAGTCAAAAGAGGCATATGTAACTGATTTTTTTTTTTGGAAAATTTTTTAATTTACTTAAATATTTATTTGTCTTCTATGATTGAAATGACCTAAATATTTTAATTTTTGTTAATATAGCAAAAGTATAAAAAAAGACTTGTGGAGATCCAACCATCTACCCAAGGTGAAAGCGCTTAAGGTGATGGAACAGCACCTCCGCAACTGTCTACTGAAACTCAAATGAATATTTGGAAGGAAGTTGTTGGACTCATCAAGAAAGGTTAAATTTATGGATTTGGAATGGAGAGTTCATGCGCCTCTTCTACCAGTCCATCAACTACTGCTAAAGTTCCTATTGAAGTACTTGAAAACGAGAAGCAATCAAAGAAAAAGTTAAAGAAAAGGTTGAATCACATTGAGGAAAAACTAGACCAAGCCATTAAACAACTCCGAAACCAACGAACTTGTAATATCTTTGTTGCAAGAATGAACTTTACAATTCCAGTATCCATCCATGCTGATGTTGGAAAGGAAGCAATAGTCTTCGTGGTGAAATTAGTGGTGAAGAAGATAATGATGATGATATGATGGTGGTGGTGGTGGTGGTGATCCACAAGAGAATGAAGATGAGGATGGCAATGAGGATGAGGATGATGCATGATTTTTATGCAAACAATGTTTGATGGTGTCATATGCTTTGCTTTGTGTTTTGGATTATTTTGAACGATGTTGAACTTTGTAGTTTAAGTTTGAATGTTTAGTACTAAGTCACTTGGGTTCGAACCTGATTTCGTTGTTATGAAACTATGAAGTTTGGTACTAAGGAACTTGTGTTGGTTATTTGTGGTAGAAGCATATTTGATTATTATGGAACCATAAAGTTTGGTTATTATGGAACCAAGAAGTTTGGTTGTTATGTATATGTAATTATGTATTGCAATTTTGTAAATTTAGGGAGCCGACCACATTGCAAATGCATGTTTGAAGCTTTTGCAGGAAATTTAGTCACAAAAACGATCATAAATTATTTTCAATACTACCAAAATTGATCATAAATACGGTCACAAATTAGCAAAATTTCCAACAAAATTGACCACAAAACCAGTCATAAAAAACGACAGCCATAATAACGGCTGCAAATTATATGATTCATATTAGTCACAAAATCGACGACAATAACAATTCGGTCACAAAGACAGTCACAAGTCGGTCTCAAGTTTTCATTACAAAAGCCGTCTGAAAAGCAGTGTCAAAAATAAAGTATCACCAATTCAGTTATAAACAGTGACGACACATTCTGGTCAAGAATGGCATCACAATTAGTGACCGAATCAGTCATAAATCCAATTTTTAACCACGGGTTTTATGACCAACGTATTCGGTGACAAGTACAGTCATAAATGCCAATTGTGACCGATTTTCCTCTATTTGTGGTTGCTTTTATGGTCACAAATGGACGGTTTTCTAGTAGTGGCCCCTGCTGACTTTCAGCAGAAGGGATTTTTTGAGGCGTAGGTCTGCTACATCGAGGACTGCCGCAACACCAGGCAAGCCGGACAGGATCCGGACGAGGTCGTGTTTCAGTAGGATATGTCAGAGGATAAAGATCCAGACAACCCTGGGAGCACCGCTCCCTTGGATGACTTTGGTGAAAAGGCTAGCGATGATGACGATCCCACTACCTAGATCGCGACTTCTTCATTCCACCCTGTTTTTGCTCCCTACTTTTTTTGTTCAATGGTGGCTGTATTTGACTAAGTATTAATGAAGTTCTCTTTCTAGCTACCATTGCTTTTGATGATTTGTTGTTTAACTTCTAGCTATACATGCATTGTACCACCCTTCGTTGGGACTATGAGTCTCTAGCCCCTAAGTAAAATGGCAACTCAAAGAGCAATCGCTTGAACCTTTAGACCCTTAGGGCCTGAAGGTGTAGGGACTGGCCAAGGGCCATGCTGTGAGACCCTTACAGGTGTAGCGACCTGCCAAGGGTTGTGCTATGTGATCCTCAGCCCATTGGGGGCTAAAGGTGTAGCGAACAATCATGGGCTATGCTATGAGACCCTTAGCCCCTTAAGGCATAGTGAACGACCATAGGCCATAATATATGACCTTTAACCCCTTGGGGGCTAAAGGTGTAGCAAACGGCCATGGGCCGCACTATGAGACCCTTAGCCCTTTAGTGGCTAAAGGTGTAGCGATCAGCTAATGGTCGTGCTATGTGACCCCTAGCCCCTTGGGGGCTAAAGGTGTAGTGAATGGCCATGGACCATGCTATGAAACCCTTAGCCCCTTAGGGGCTAAGGGTGTATTGAACAAGCAAGGGACGTGCTGTGAGACACTTAGCCCCTTGGGGGTTAAAGGTGTATCGAACGACCGAGGGCCATGCTATGTGACCCTTAGTCCCTTGGGAGCTAAAGGAGTAGCGAACGACCATCGGTTGTGCTATAAGACCCTTAGCCCCTTGGGGGCTAAAATTGTAGCAAATGGGCATGGGCCGTGCTATGAGACCCTGAGCCCCTTTGGGGGCTAAAGGTGTAGCAAACGGCCAAGAGTCGCGCTATGAGACCCTTAGCCCCTTAGGGGCTAAGGGTGTTGCGGACGATCAAGGGTCGTGCTGTAAGACCCTTAGCCCCTTGGGGGCTAAAAGGTGTAGCGACAACTTTAAGGAGAAAGATCAAGGTTGGTCAACAATGTTCGTGGTCATTTCTAGTAAAAGGTATTGTAAGTACATTATATTGATCGTACAAGAGATGTGACCTGTTAAATGTGGTACTTGTGCCAATTACTACTATGCCACGTTCTTAGGATGGGTGTTCCTTGTGGACTAGTGAGAGGGTAGGTCCCGGGTCGGACCTGCTCAACTATCTTTTAAGGGTCTTCCTAATTGGTTGTGAGTTTGCCATGTTCCCAGATCAAGCCAATGCCTCAATCCTATATAGCACCAAGTCTCCTACATAAAGGGGCTGTGTTTTGACCGATTTGTTATGGAGGCCTACCATTTGTAATTTTTAGAGTACCTCACGGAGGAGTGTGTCACCATGAACAGAGGGGAGTAAATTAATAGCTTCTTGTAAGGTCGAATTGTTGAGAGATTCTTAGAACGTGGTGAAGCAATGCGTATGTAGGGCAACTTCGACGGGAAGAACAGCTTCAGAGCTGTATGTAAGTGCCTCTCCTGTAGCTATCTTCTTGGTTATTTGGCTGGACAATAAAACATCGGGTAGTTCATCGGCCCATTTATGTTTGGCATCATTGAGTTTCTTCTGCAAGCTGTGCAAGATAACGTTATTTGCCGCCTCTGCCTGTCCATTTGATTGCGAATGTGCCACTACAGTGAACCGCGCTTGACACCCCAGGTCGTTCAAGTAGTTGGTTACTTTGTTGGTGTCAAATTACTGACTATTATCAAATATCATTGCTCTAGGGAAGCCGAAGCAAGTGATGATGTTTTTCTACGTGAACTTTTGCACTTTCGCGGCGATGATGGAGGCAACAGCTTCGGCCTCTATCCACTTAGTGAAGTAATCAACAGCTACAAAGAGATACTTACGCTGACCAATCGCTTTGGAAAACGATCCCAAAATGTCCATTCCCCATATGGCGAAGGGCAAGGGGCTGAGGATAGGGGTAAGCGCGGTGGTTGGCTTCCTCTGCATTGGTGAAATTTTATGGCATTTATCACACTTGTGCACTAAGCTCGTGGCGTCCTCCCTTAATTATGGCTAGCCAGTGCGGATGGCAGCGATCGCGAGCGCACCCCCGTTGATGTGCAAATTGCATACTCCTTCGTGAATCTCTTTAAGAATCTTCTATCCCATTTCCAGTGTTAAGCAGCGCAGCAATGGCTGGGTGTAAGAGCACTTGTATAGTATCTCTTCATATAAGATGAACCAATTTGCCCGTCTTTTCAGACGTATGGCCTCCTTAGCACTCGTAGACAGTGTTCCCTTAGCTAGATATGCCCTGATGGGGTCCATCTATGTGGAACGTCTATCGAGCAACAGGACCTGCCAATGCTCGATGCTTCTTTCTAACAGAGTTTCCCATTGGATTCTCTTCAGTTTTCCGTCCGTCGAAGAGATGGCTAGTTTGGATAGCGGGACGTTTGCTATCAAAAAGTGCTTCGATAGGGCAGTAGCTTCATGCTTTCGATGGACGTAGTACCATGGTGTCATCCTTAGGTTTATATTCACCAGTGAGCTGACTAACAACTGATTGTGAGTCCGAGTAGGCTCTAACCGAGGTAGATCCTACCGTATAGTAAAGCTCTATACTAGCTATTAAGGCCTTACACTTAGCTTCATTACTGGAGGCCTTGAATATAAATTTTAGGGCGTGTTCATACTTCTCCCCTTAGAGGGTTTAATAATTAAGTCGGCTCCGCTTCCACCTTTGGTTGAAGACTCATCCACGTATAGGTTATGTACATCAGGGGCCGGGGAAGTTTCATTGCTTGTATTCGCATTCTCGGTGAAGAAATCGGCCAAGGCTTGTGCTTTGATTGCACGTCGTGCCTCGACGGTGATGTCATACTAGGATAGCTCCACCACCTATTTTAGCTACCTGCCGGATGCATACATCCTTTGTAATACCTTTGTCAGGGGTTAGTATGTGAGGATCGTGACTTTGTGGGCTTCAAAGTACAGGCGAAGCTTTCAGCTTGCCAGTACCAAGGCATAGGCGAACTTCTCTATGGGAGGGTAGTTCAACTCGGCACCCGCTAGGGCATAGCTCACATAATAAACGAGAAGTTGCTCCCTATTTCGCGTGACCACCAGAATGACACTCACTGGTTGCTCGGAGACAGCCAGGTATAAGAGCAGTGGCTCCCCCTGCATAGGACTAGCTATCAGATAGACTAGATATACTTTCAATGATTTGAAGGTATCCTCTGCCTCCTGATCCCACATGAAATGTGCACGTTTTCGGAGGACGTGAAAGAAAGGTTGGCACTTATCCGCTTACTTCAACATGAAGCGACCTAGCGCTACTATGCATCCAGTAAGTCATTGAACATCCTTTACATTTCGTGGGGGCTTCATATCCAAAACCGCTCTTACTTTGTCCGAGTTCACTTCTATCCCTTAACTGTTAATGATGAAGCTAAGGAATTTACCTGACTATACCCCAAAGACACACTTCTTGGGGTTAAGCTTCATGCCATATCTCTAGAGAATCTCGAACATCTCTCGTAAGTAGTTGCTATGCGCATCGTTCTGCACACTCTTGACGATCATATCATCTACATACACCTTCATAATCTTCCCTATAAGGCGATCGAAGACCTTGCTTACCGACCTCTGGTAGGTGGCTCTAGTGTTCTTCAGTCTAAAAGGCATAACCTTGTAGCAGTATAACCCTCGGTCAGTTATAAAGTCTGTCTTTTCCTAATCCTCATAGCAAAGAGGGATTTGGTGATTCCCAGAGAAAGCGCCCATGAAACTCAGCATGAGGTGACCCGTAGTGGCGTCTACGAGCTTATTAGTTTTTGGTAAAGAGTAGCTATCCTTAGGGCATGCCCGGTTTAGATCAGTGAAATTGATGCACGTCCGCCATTAGTCGTTGGGTTTCTTGACAAGTACCATGTTGGAAGTCCATTCAGGGTACTAGCATTCCCTAATGAAGCCCGCGCCCAGTAGCTTCTGTACCTCCACCATTGATGCCGCGCTTCGCTTTGGTCCCATATGTCTCTTCTTTTGAGTTACCGGCCTATGGGCGGGATCCACATTTAGCCGATGCTCTATGATTGCTGGGCTGATTCCAGGCGTTTCTTCGGAGTCAAAAGCGAAGACATCCTTGTACCCCCAAAGGTGCCCTATGAGTGCGTTTCTTATTTTTTTGGCCATCTCTTGCCCTATCCGGACTGCGTAATCTAGGTGCCCTTTGTTAAGGGGCACAACCTCCAAGCCGTTGACCACCTCTGGCCGTGGACACTCTAAATCTGCTGAGGCAAGGATACAGATGGTCATGGCCTGAATAGCCATGGAAGTCGTAACATTCTGTATTTTCGAGGAGGACTCCTGTCTGACGAGGCCCTGTATGTCCGAGTGTCCCATTAAAGGTCGTATACTAACAAGGTAGCATTCTAGAGCTATCTATTGGTCTTTGAATAGCTTCCCAACACTGCCATCATCGACTTCATATTGGAATTGCAGTAGGTACGAGGCGATAACAGCCTTAACCTTATGTAAAGTTGGACATCCCGAAATGACATTGTAGGCTGTAGGGACGTCCACTTCTAAGAAATCCACTTCTAAATTCTGGGACTTAATCTTATCCCCAAATCGCAGAGGGAGATAGATCATCCCAAGTGGGGTCACCTTCTACCCATCGAAACCTAGGATTAAGTGCACAAGAGGTATGATATCCCTTCCTGGGTATTTGAGTTTCTTGAGGTAGTCCTAGGTGATGATATCAGCTGCACTCTCGGCGTTAATCAGGATTTGGCGTACAAGGGCATTAGCCACTTTTAACTCAACGACCATCAGGTCATTATGAGAGGAGTTAAAGACATGTCCCTCCCGGTCATTGAGGACTGTGGTCGGAACAGTTATAAGGCTTCCACATCCGGTTATCATACCCCGCTAGGTTCGTCGCATCTATGCTTTCCACGCGGCTAGAGAAAAGCCTTCCGCATAGCCCCCGGCTATGGTGGCCACGATTTCAGTGGAACACTCCTCCTCTCAGGTTCTTTATGTGCCCGTTTGGGATCCTTGCGGATGGACCATGGGTTTCTCTTTAAAAAGCAGTCAATCTAACCTTTATCTGCAAGCTCATGGAGGGCCTTCTTCAATTCCCTACACTTGACAGTAGTGTGGCCATTCTGCTCGTGAAATTCACAGTACTTCCGTGCGTTACGGGGCTTTGGTGCCGTGGTCATGGGTTGTGGCCTCTTCAACATGGGGTGTTGATAAGTGCTTTCACATACATCATTTTTAGGACGTTTTGTAGCACTTTTTCGGGAATATATGAGCTTCATGTCATAATTTATATTCCTATTCTTATTTTATGCTTGGATGTGGTTCTTTGATGATATTTGCAGGAATTTGGACCATTTTGACATAGCATTTAACCTCATTCGAGTATATGTTGACCCCCCATGGATGCCCCTGAGTTGCCATGTCCATAGAGCAAGAGAAGAGCAGAAGATTTTGGATCCAACAAGCACCACAATCTGCCAGTGGTGGCTGCCGTGCCTGTGGTGAGGCTGTAACTGTTGCACCTATTTGTTTTCCTCTGTTTTTTTGGCTGAGAATTAACAGAGGGTGCTATGTTGAGACATACTCGGCTGCTTGAAGGGGATTCAACATCCTATCCATTCCATTTTCCTCTTTTCAAGTTTATCAATTAGATTAGGATTTTAGGAAGAGAGATAATTGAAGTGAAGATTTGCAAGGATTCCGTCCCGGGTTTGCACAACGGTTCAAGCGTGATCTTAGCTGAGCATCTCTTTTTTCTTCTTTTCTCTTCTCCTTTCTAAGTTTAGATTTACATTTTGTAATTTTGATTATCTTTGTTTTTTGATTTTGGATTTATGTTAATTTCTTGATCTAGTGCTGATATCATTTGGTGCTTTTGAGTTTACTGGATTGTTTTATTAAATTCTGGAAGTTTATTATCTCATGAGAAACTTGAACGCTTTCTTCCATGTTGTGGGTATTAGGTGATGAACTGAGAGGAGAAATCTAATACCAGAATTCTAGGATTTAACCTAATTGTGTGGAGTCTTGAGAAAGTCCCACCGATTGAGAAACCATTGATTTGATAATCGCATGCTTAATGAACCTAAATAAATTGAGAGCCCTTGAGAAATGGTAATTTGTTATATTTAGCTATTTCAATTCACCTTGAAAGAGGATTGTGAAACTTCAATTATCAGTTTTAAAACAACCATTACAGGAAAAAGTGTCTGTTTGATATTTTAGATTGGGAAATTCCTTGATTTGTTTAATTGCTTGATTTTTATCCATTACATTAGATAGTTTATTATGAACATTTCAATCTCAAACTTGGGTTCGCTTAGCCTATCTTGTGGGATTATAACCCAATAGATCAACCTAGTCTCAGTGGGATCGACCTTGATTTGCTATAATGCCACTGGGCCTATCAAGTTTTTGGCACCATTGTCGGGGACTAATGTCGAATATTGGGTTTTTCCCGATTGGTTTACTAAGCATATTGTTTTTGTTTGATAAAAAAATTTAAAAAAAGTGGAAACAATAAAAAAAATTGAAAATTAAAAAAATAAACAAAAACTTTTTTTAAAAAAACAATGGCAATTTTCCATTTTTCCAAATTCGAGCATGAAGTATTTCGGAGGTAATTAAATGTTTACATGCTTTTCTTACTCAATGTGGTTATTGTGTGGGTAAATGAGAAATTTTAGAAATTGTTGATGAGGGTGTGCATAGTAAAACCCGAGCTCTTTTAGATCATTGGAATTTTTAAGTAAAAATGTTGATGAAGCATGGTATTTGCTTGAGTGGGTTGCTTGGGATTCATTTGAATTTGAGAAGGCTAGTCGTGTTTCTAGATATTCATTTCATGATCCTTATGTATTTTGTTCTACATCTTATTATACCCCTTTTTGGTCTGACTTGTGCAATTCTTCCGACCATGATATTAATTCGTGTCCTTATTATACATGCTATGCTCAACTTGATTTTACATCACCCAGGGACAATACTGATGTTATCTTGACCTTACATGATTCATCCTTTTCTTTAGCTCAATGCATGGGGCTTAAATTGGGCGAGCTTTTTGGGTTTGTTGCTAGGTTTGATGTTGCTGATGCATGTTTTGAGTCGGAAGATATTTTAGATGAGGTGCATGATCTAGTTAAGACTCCTTTGGAGGGGTCATGTGATGTGTTTATGCATGAGGAGTCTCCTAGCCTTGGTTTTGATAATATTGTTCTCCCTAATTCCCTTGATCATTCCCATGTTTCACCTCTTTGTTCATTACCCTCTCCTTTCCCCGAGTATTATATTGATGTGCCCGTTGATAATCTTATGATTTGTGATGCTAACGTTGATTTGGGCTATGAGGATAATGTGTTTGATATGCTTGGTTGGAAATTGATAATTTTGTATCCCCAGGTTATTCAAGAGGGTATGATCCCTCCATTGATCCTTACTGTGTAAGCCTAGAAGACTTGCCTAGGAAAATCACATGCACTACATTCTTTAATCTTTTCTATGATTTTTCTATTAGCTTTGATAAGGTTAAGAGGATACTTAATCTCTTTGGTGTAATTTTGGTTATTGCCTCTAACCTTTTATTTTTCTGAATTGTGGTCCCAGGAGTTTGATAAACTCTTGCGTATGTTGATAGCATCTGATTTGATGAGCTAAGTCTTAAAGTTGTGATGGAGTGGCTGATGCTTCATTTGGCCCATTTGTGAAGAGGTCTTAGCTTAGGTGTACCCATCACCTAACCTAGCAAGATCATTATGTTTTGCTTTCTTTCCCTTCTCTTACTTTATTTCCTTTGAATAATAATGCTTTATCTAAGCATGGGGAAAGGGTAGTTTCATCTCTTCCATTTTGTTTTCAGTTTGCATGCTTGTTAGAACATATAATTTTAAGTTTCTTTTTGTTTGCATTAGCATGTTGCATTTAGTTGCTTTTAGGATTGCGCGTGGGGATGGTGTGCATTGGTTTGAGATAACCTCCAATGATGCTTTTGTTTAGGTAAAATAGCTTTCATGAGCTTGAGTACCTTTTGATGTGTAATCCCTTTTGGCGCTAAAATTTTTAAAGGTTTGTGAATATTTTTTGTTTTGACCCTTGATTGAAAACTATTTTTATCCATTGGAGTGCTTAGCACTAATGTTGGTACATGGGAATCATTTTATGAGCTTAATGAGGCTTTGATAGATATCTCATGAGACTTTGAGCCTTATTTGGAGTAATTCATTATATTTAGTTTCATGTTTCTATCGTGTGTGCGACTCTTATATGTTGCATCCTAGAACTTGTCTGGACTCTTGTTCAAAACCACATTAGCATGTGCATAGTTGATGATATAATAGACGTATTTATTTTTTTTGAACATTTTAGCCACATGGCCAAATAGCCTATCTTTGTGTCACATGTTTATCCCCTTTGCTAGCCCCTTTGAGCTTATATCTTTCTTTGTTGTGATCCCTTCATATTAGCCCTTGGCCAAACATATATTCCTACCTTTAAGCCAAGTCTATGGAGCATCACTTCATCTATGTAATGGGTGGTTTTGGGGATAATTGAGTTTAAGGTGGCTTTGGTATGCTGCTTTATTAAAGGATGGATGTTATTGAGCATTCGGTTTGGTTTCCTCTTGTTTGGGTTGTGTATATATATATATTCAGCTGGGAGTTGATAGTTAGTGATCTTATGCCTCAATAATTGAAATTTTCATTTCATTTCCTGAAGAAGAAAAAAGAAAAAAAACAAGAAGGAAAAAATCATGTTGAGAAAAAAATAGACAATGATGTAAAAAAAATCCAAAAAAAAAAGAAAAGCGATGAAAGAGAAACAAAGGAAACAAAGGAATGAGTAATTTGATTGGCACTGGATATGTCAAAAGTTTGTATTTCTTCTTTGTCAACTCATTTCCTATTTCATTTGTGGGGCATGTTGATCGTATTTTTAGGTTTGGAGTGTTAGTATTTTTCATGGTTTTTTGGTGAGTTGTTGGTTACTCCCTAGTCACTTGGCTAGTAGCTCCACATTGTCCCAAATGCATTTGTCCACTCCTTCCCCTTAACCCTTCTAGCCCACATTACAACTCATATAAAGTCCTCTTGATTGTCTTGTGCACATTGCATTTTAGCGGTAGAGAATTTGAGAGTCTTGACAAACATATGTTAGATTGCATCTTTGGAATGAGACTTGAGTAAACCTATATTATATTTTAAACACATGAGCGGGAGTGATCTATATTTACCTAAAGTGAGGCTCTACCAGTCTAATTAGCTCTATTCAATTCCTTGTGCTTGCATAACATGCTTTATGGTTCTTTGGGGTAATCAAGTTTGATGTCAAGCTCGTGGTCTTATACTTTTTCAAAAACCTTCTCCTCCTAATTTTGAAATGTTTTGCACATTATTTTGGGGTTGCCCTTGATTGATATTCTTTTTTGTGATATGCTATGACCTGCCTACTCTAATAAGGTTGTCATGTTCTGAGTCCTAGATGCATCTCCCCTTACCAGTTTGAGGGCAAGCAACAATTCAAGCATGGAGGAGTTTGATAAGTGCTTTTACATACATCATTTTTAGGACGTTTTATAGCACTTTTTCGGGAATATATGAGCTTTATGTCATAATGTATGCTCCTATTCTCGTTTTATGCTAAGGTATGATTCTTTGGTGATATTTATAGGAATTTGGACCATTTTGACCCTCATTCAAGTATATATTGACCCCCCATGGATGCCACTAAGTTTACATGCCCCTGGAGCAAGAGAAGAGTAGAAGATTTCGGATCCAGCAACCACCACGGTCTGTCAGTGGTGGCTGCCATGCCCGTGGTGAGCCTATAACTACTGCACCTATTCGTTTTCCTCGGCTTTTATGGTTGAGAATGAACGGGGGTGCTATATCTAGACGTACTCGACTGCTTGAAGGGGATTCAACATCCTATCCATTCTATTTTCCTCTTTTCAAGTTTATCAATTAGATTAGGATTTTAGAAAGAGAGTGAATTGAAGTGATGATTTGCAAGGATTCTATCCCAGGTTTGCACGATGATTCAGCCGCAATCTTGGCTGAGCATCTCTTTTCTCTTCTCTTCTCTTCTCTTCTTTTTTCTAAGTTTAGATTTACATTTTATAATTTTGATTATCTTTATTGCTTGATTCTGGATTTATACAAATACTTGTTAATTTCTTAATCTTGTGTTGATATCCTTTGGTGCTTTTGAATTTGTTAGATTATTTTATCAAATTCTAGAAGTTTATTGCCTTGTAAGAAACTTGGCCATTTTCTTGCATGTTGTGGGTATCGGGTCATAAACTAAAAGGGGAAATCTAATACCAGAATTCGATTTGACTTGATTGTGTGGAGTTTTGAGAAAGTCCCACCAATTGAGAAATCATTGATTTGATAATCGCATGCTTAATGAACCTAAATAAATCGGGAGCCCTTGACAAATGGAAATTAGTTAGATTTAGGTATTTCACTTCATAGTGAAAGAGGGTTGTGAAGCTTTGATTATCGATTTTAAAACAATCATTAGAGGAAAAAGTGTTTGTCTGATATTTTGGATAGGGAAATTGCTTGATGTGTTTAATTCCTTGACTTTTATCCATTGCATTAGATAGTTTATTATTAACATTTCAATCTCAAACTTAAGTTCACTTGGCCTATCTTGAGGGATTATAACCCAGTAGATCAACCTAGTCTCAATGGGATCGACCCTGATTTGTTACAACGCCACCATGCGCTTACGGGCCTATCAGGTGTCTCTTCACCTACATCAGTGTGCTCCTCAGGTTCGAGGTGAAGTGTACATCCCTGACATCATTTCTCTACCTCTTTTTAACTCACCTAATGCTCCTATCCCCCTGGACCTTAGCCTTTTGCGAGGCGTTCGTTGCCTTTGTGTAGATTTTAGTTGCCCAAATGAAGTCTGCGGCCTTCTTCAACTGCCTCAATTGAGGAAGTTTCTTTCTGTTCTGCCAAGAGAACTTGAACTATCTATTTTTCAATCCATTCAGGAAGGAAGTGTACACGACCCCATCTTCTAAGTCTGGAATTAGGATGGCTTCCTGGTGGAATGTTTTCACAAATTCCGTTAATGACTCCTGTGACCCTTGCTTAATTTTTGACAGGTGAATGATGGTTTGCCTTCTTTGCAGCTAGCAATGAACTAGCTGACAAACCAATGTGCTAAGTTCTAAAAGAAGAGATGCTTCTAGGGGCTAGGCCATTAAACTAGGCCTGCGACACCCCTTTTAAGGTGGTGGGGAAGTATCGATAGTAGGCCTCATCGTCCACATTTTGAACGTACATATGAGTTTTATATAGCCATAGGTGCTCCTCCATGCCCGCGGTTCCATTGTATAGTTCTAAGTTGGGCATCTTTACCTTCCCCAAGCTTGGCGCTCTAATTACCTCAGTGCTGCATGTTAAAGGATACTGACCCCAGTCGTGCACCCATCCCTGCCAACTTGATAGGGTTCATAGGTTGCCGTTCCACTTCGACCACTGACAGCCTCCGACGGTAGAGGTCCACCCTTGACGAGCTACGTCTGGACCAGCCAGCCATAGGCAAGCCTCGTCTGTGACCCTGCGGGTCGCAGGCAAATGGGTACGTGTTTGTTCCCTTGCTGAGGGCCACTCGAGGGTACATCCACCAGCTCGCTTCAAGCTGCCTTAAGGGCCTATCGAGCCCAAATCATCTGCTGAACATCTATCCCTATTATCCAGCTATGATGCTCCTTGTGAGGCCATCTGCTGACCTTATACCGAGCGATCTCTCATGCGTTATCACCTCTGAACAACGACCTAGTGAGGGCATGCCTGTAAGACGGTTCGTATCCCACAATAGGTGTGTAGTCAAATGTGGGCAACAACCTCACAGAACTCACGACCTCCATGGTCTTCTTTGCTTACTCAGTCACTTGCTGTAAGACGGTCTCGGTCATGGTGGTCATGAAGTTTTTCAGTGCGTCTACAATGACATATGCCCCCTTTCAGACAGCCGCTGTCCGACTGAGTGAGGAGCTGCCCGCGAACTTGCTGAGGTGTCCTGCAGTTTATGAGCTGCCGGGGCATCAGCCACAGGAGCCTTGTCTCTCCAGGTACGTGCCCGGATGGTCTCGCTTACTACCATCGCTCACCGCTCTATTCCCCACTAGCAGCTTTAAATCTGTTTCAGGATAAGCTATTTTCCAAGGATGACACGAGGTAAGAGTGGTATTACATGATGATAGGGGTTCTGCGTCCAACAGTCCTTCCAGCGAGCGCCAACCGTGCAAAAAAGGCCATCCTGGATAAGGATCCGAGGAACATCCCTTTGACGGTCAAGTTAATGTGGGTTCCAAAGGAAGAAACAAGAAAGCAATAATAAATGACGAAAGGTCAGATGTTTTCGAGAAAAGTGAGATCTTTCTAGAAAAAGGGTTCTGAGCATTCAGTGCTCTAGGATGGCCAAGTTTTGCTGATCTCACCTCTCCTTTTTCGAGGTATGTAGGTTGGTATTTATAATCCCTGTAGTTAGGGGCAAACTCATAACTTGAGACATGATGCACCCTCAATGGGCCTAGAGATGGGTAACTCCCCCTAGGCCCATGAAGGTTAAGAACCGACCACGGGGCGTAAGCCCACTTGTGTAATTGTGGGACCCTCATCAGGGTCCTCAGATTAGGCCGAATCAATATCAAATATTTAGGGCAATAAATTTTCCGCGACAAGTGGCAAGATGTTATGTTAAGAGTTGGAAGAAGGTGAAACGATCTGAAACAAGTTAGAAGAGGTTATAAAGAATGTGCAATTTATCACTCTAAGGTACGACCATTTTACAGAAATGATTTTTGGGAGATCATGTTTTGAGAATATATTTTCAAGTACTTTCTATTATAGAGAAACTAATTTACAAGGGTCATTATTCTTTGAGAAAATGATTTTTTTAGGGGCTTTTGCATTCAAATTCAACTTGATCCTTTCTACAATTTATGCTTTTGAGCCAGAATGAGATCATAAGGCAAATACTCTTATTTTTTTGGGTTTCTAGAAAATTATGATTATTTTAATGTCTAAAAGTCTAAGTCCTTATAATGACTTTACTGGTGCTATATATCACAATCTACTACTTATATCTCAAATATATATTTTCTATGATTATGTACCCACCATGCTTAACAATATAGCAAAGCTTAATTAGAGAGTTTTACTATTACTTGAACTTAGTCAGCATTGGACCCTACCATTTCTATAGGCTCTAGTTTATAGCTGTTGATAATCTCAACCTCAGTTTTCTTTTACCAGGTATAGCACAGATCCATTTTGAAGTTTCTTATACTATTAACGATAGTGAAGCTTTAATCAAGAAATTATAATATTTAAGACATAAGGTTCGATTTACTAACGTTCTCTACTGGGAAACTTCTTTAATTGAAAGCTTAAAAATAGAAATATTACAATAGAAAGATTGAAGGGGATTTAAACTACTAAGATCATCAGATATGCTTGCTCAAAGTGAAATAGAGAAACCCAACTTCTTCTTTACTCAAGTACGCTCAAATGATTATGTCCCTTCACAACACTCAACTTCTCTTTTTATATAGGAGATAGAATACATAAGATGCCCTAATGGCTACAGTACATACATTGTTACAAGATACTCTCACACGGCTATAGTAGACTGCATTATTACTCTAACTTAACACTTTAACAAGATAATATATATAGTGCAACAGCTTTTTTAAAGCACTGAATGCTGATAAGACTAGTCAACCATATTGAGATTTTACATGCCTTCTTCTCATATTATGTCTTCAAGTCCATCATTATCTAAATAATCATCGAAGTCTTCATCAAGTTTAAGATGCTCGTGATCCCATTTTTCAAATAAATCATGCAAATATCTCTTTTCTTTTCTAGTAAGAGTTTTCTAGCTCCAACATCAAAGAGATAATAAAAGACATCTTCTGAAATGGCTCCTTCCAACTTTATATACCTGCCGAATTCACTATGATAGACAAAAGTAGTATGTTCATAATGTAGTAGTATCCTCCATGTTCAAGCATTGCCCACATTTAATGATAAATGTAAAAACCAATGACTTTTGCTAAAGTAAGATCACCAATTATTCCTTATCGTTCTAAACATCATTCTTGTCACTAATGATTAGGGTCATTTGGATCAATTAATTAAATAAGATAATCAGTTGGTTTGACCTTTTCGTTTTCATACTCAATTAATGTGTAATCTACATCAATATGCAGGCTTTTAATTTTTAAGGGCTCTTGTTGGACCGTCAGTAGATTTGCAAATCCAGTGGACACTTTGAAACATACACTTTTGAAAATTAACTTGAAAAGAATGGATACTTCGGAATAGGGATTTCTATGCGGTAAGCTACCATGTCATATACCTAGGCTTTCATGATAGGGTCATCTCGAGGGATTGAATTTGTTGAGAATCTGACAGCACCAACTCCAGATCTGTCATGTTAAAAGAATATAGGATTCCATGATTCCCAAATGATTGAAGTAGTCGGTGTAGGCTGCATACCATTCGTTTTACCCATTTCTCATGAACATAGGCACTTATTTTCCTTGAATATCATAAGAAAACCATAAGAACACCTTAAGCAATTCATTTATAATTCTAAAAGGTTGAATATCTATACTAGTAGAAAGAGAGAAGAAAGAATCCAAAGCATGATCTACTCTTTGTATGAAATTTAAAAATGTCCATAAGAATTCTACTAAAAGGAAAAGCCCATTCTGACACCAATCGCATTTCATTTTGGATTTTCTCTTTCTTTAACAAGAGTTTTTCTCTGATGATCACTATTGGAAACTCCATGACTTAAACTGTTTGGCAAATAATTCTTCGATCCCTGTACATGTTTAATAGAGAAAGAAAACTCAATTAAACATATTTGGGAGTCACCTATTCATTTGCATATTTGGTAAATACTTTGTCACAAAACCAAGTATTCGTTTGCAATCAGTTTGAATAAGAAAACGTTTTGCGATTAAAAAGATCAAGAGCTTTTCAATTCCCCTTATGATTGGAATGATTTCCTTTTCCATCCTAAAATAGCCGCATTTTGTTTTATTATAACTTCCACTATCATAATTTGTAGAGCTCTTCTACTTCCTTGATTTTTAATATTACACTCCAACGCTTGTTGCTGGTACCAGCCTCAAGAATCAAATCATTTCTTCATTAGGCAAGTTAAGAACAAGAAGATTTTTGGTAGGGATGATAATAAACCCATACCTATTTAAAACTCATAAAACCCACCCCATTTAAAACCCAAGTAGGTGGTAAAAATAGGTTTAAAATGGGTGTGGGGCGTGCATTGAAAAATGGGTACGGGTATGGGTATAGCCCTCACCCACACCATATTCGCAGCCTACCCATATCCGTTTTTATAATAACCAAAAAAAAAAATTTTAGTTCAACATTTTTCTAATTTAAGTCCAATCCAAACCCTTCTAACAAGAAATTAGTTAATAATGTATTTGATTTCACATTTCTGAACAATATATTCCAAAAATATTCCAACTTTACAACTTATAATTATAAAAATATATATCGTACTTGGATATAGGTTGCATATAGGTATTAATTTTCATTCTCTATGTGAACTCAGATAAAATCTGCAAACACGCAAAACACAATGGGTATGGGTATGAGTTTTATTTTTTAATACCCCATGGGTAAAGGTCAGGTATGGGTACGATTTTTGAAAACGGGTGTGAGTGTGGGTGAGGGTATGGCTTAACCTGCCCCATACTTGCCCCATTGCCATCCCTAATTTTTGCATATACTTTTGTAGTTTTGAACAATCTTTAAATCATCAGGGGTCTATGTCCTACTTACTTCTTTCTTGAGTCTCTATTGTAATGGTTCTCTTAATTTAGCTAAATTTTTAAGGAAGTACGAAGCATAGATAAGACATCCAACAAACCTTTCTAGTTATTTCCTATCTTTAATCTTCTCAGAAAAACATTCTATTTTTTCTTAAATATGCTTCTGTAGGCTGATTTGTCCAGGTTGTATATAGAGACCTAACATCTTTATTTCTTGTTTAGCATAAATGCACTTGTTCCTACCAAAGATAATAACATGATCAATGGACCTTTGACTATAGCTACAATGCCTTTTTTTGCTATTGTTTGAGCACCAAAAGTGTCAAATTAAGTACTTCTAATCACTTAGTTTTTGTTCATAATCAAGATTATTTTTGAATTTTATTTGTTTATTATTTGATTTTGTAGGAAAATGATGATGAAAATCTGATTGATTGGGCCAAAATAAAAGAAGAAGAAGAAATAAGGGGGAAAAAAAAGAGAAGAACCCAGCACAAAAGAGAAGCCCAATTGCAGCCTCTTCGCTCCCCAGCTGCCTGCTCTCCCTTTCTCAGCAACCACAAATTGGAAATTGAAGGAAAATTGGGATTTTGGGTGAAAATTAGAATATGGGTGTTATTAGGAAGGTAGAAAATTTGATTTTTATTTGGGCAATCTTTATAATTAGGAAATTAGCGTTACTACAAATAGGGGCTTTAGAAGACACTTGAAAAGCATCTCATTATCAATTCATAATTCTTCTCTTCTTCTCTTATAGCATTGGTGTAGTCCTTGAGAATTCTTATAATTTTTAGTTGAGATTTGCTTTCAAGCTCTTGTTTCAATTTAAATTCCGAGTTTTAGTTGTCATTCAAGTCAATAGCTCAAATAGTTTTTCTCTAATTCGAGCCTTCTACTCTCAAGTTGGAATTTCTCCACAAGAGTTCTCTTTCAAGATTCAAGTTCAAAGGTGACTCTCAAAGATTCAATCTTTATTCATGGATTTCTTAATTATAGCTCATAATTTCTCCTCTTGAGGTAAGTTCTTTCTTCCTTCTTACTTTGTGCTAGCTTTAGTTTAAATTTTATGTTTCATGTTTGGGTTATATTAATTCAACCTTATTTCTTTGTTGTTAACTTTAGTTTCATTGTAGTTTAAATTCATGATTATCATTTGGAATTAATTCTTGTTTGTCTTGATTAGTTTAATAGTTAGATTCTAGTAATTAAACTCAACCCAACTCTGTAGACGACCCGTAAAGTGCTACAACCACGGCTATACACTTGTGGCTTTATTTCACAGCTTTGAAACACAAACAAGTTTTTGGCAATGTTGCCGGGGATGGTGTTGAAATTGATTATTAGTTTTAATTGTTAAATCACTTCAAATAATTGTTTGAGTCTACTCCTTATTTGTTTACTTGATTTAGTAGCTTAAATTTAGGGTAGTTGCTGGAATTGCTAACTTTCTTTACTTTTGGTAGTTCTATTTACTTGTGTTTTTATTTTATTTCATTCATCACCCTAAAAATTTGAACTTTATTGCTTTCAAAAAAAAAGAAAAAAAGGGAAAAAATTTTGAAATTTTGAAAATAAAATCATTAAAACAAAGAGGGTTCTGTTTGCATGAGTGCTTGGGTTAGGGATCCCAATAGCAAACGCTTGAATAGAGTGGAAATTGACCTAAACAATAGTGAATCAGAAACTGAAATTGAGGATAAAATGATGGGTGAAGCGAGACCAATAACACTTAATGACCTTTTTTATCCACCTTGGACCATTGCACCATTATGTTTGAATATACCAGCCTTAGAAAATATTACTCTCGAACTTAAACCCCAATATGCCCATATGCTTCCTAAGTTTACAGGTGTAAAGGATGCTTACCTCTTTCTACGAGAGTTTGAAGAGGCTTGTTCCAAGATGTGTTACCCTAATATGCCCATTGATACGGTGCGTTTGAAATTCATTCCGTTTGCTTTAAAAGATGATGCTAAAAAGTGAATGTATAGCTTACCTGTGGACTCCATTACAAACTGGGATGGGCTTGTGCATGTCTCTTTATGAAAATACTTCCCTAATAGCAAATCGGTTAAGGTAAGGAATAAAATTAATCAATTCGTGCAAGCTGATAGGGAATCATTTTGGAAATACCTTGATAGGTTTAAAAACCTCTTATCTAAATGTCCTCACCATGGTTTAGACCAAGCCCGTTCATGTCAAATCATTTATGAAGGTCTTGGCCAACAAAATAGGACCATGCTGGAGTCAATGTGTCAGGGGGGTTTTCTTTCTAAAAGCCCTACTAATGCTTGGGAATTCCTAGGGGATCTAACTGAAAAAACCATCCAATGGGAAACCACTAGAGATGACAGCCTAAACTCTAGGTATAATGGGACAATGGGTGGCATACATGCTGTGTCTGAATTGAGTCACCTGGAATCTCGATTTGTTGCCCTTGAAAATATGATGAAAGGATTAGTTCTACAACAATCTCAACCTTCCCAGACTCCTGAAATGTGCTTCTAATGCCATGCGTTGGATCATACTTTGAGCCCATGTCCCTACTTTGCTCACCACTTGGCCTTAGGCCAAGAACCGGTGAACATCGCCTACTAAAGACTAAAGAATGACCCATATGCTCCTACCTTTAATCCAGGGTGGCATATTCACCCTAACTTCTCTTGGAGTAATGGACCTCATGCGGTAGTACCTAATCAATATAGAGGGTTGCCTACAATCCCTCCCAAACCATGTCAGGGCCTAATTACCAAGGCTTATCAAATGGGCCTAGGCAACCAATTCCTCCTCCCATTACATCTAATGACCATTCTTAGCCTCCTCTTGGTTACAATGAATTTGATAAATATGAGAAGAGAATTAAAAGTGACATGAAAAGAATGTTAAAAGAAAATAATAAAAGAATTTTTAGAGCAATAACTGAACATTTAACTCATTCTATGGCAAATAGGGATAAATGAATGTTTCCCAATTAGCCTGGGACAATCTCAAGGTTGGAACCTCCTCTGACTCTGCTCCTGACACTTTTAGGAAGGTTAATACTATTATGACTTTGAGATCAGGAAAATAAAATGATAATCATGTGGGGGATAAGTTGAATAAGAAATCTGATATACCCCCTACTATTACCAATGATGATTCTGGAGAGTCTAAACAGGATGAGCTTGCTGCTATAGTGACCACATCTCCTCCTAAGTGTACTTTTACCCCTCACATACAGGTTTAAAAACCTATATCTCCTTTCCCCAACTGTCTAAAAGGGAAAAAGGACCAAACTTATATTGATAAGATCAGGGAGACGTTCTCCCAAGTCAAAATTAACATTCTCCTATTGGATGCTCTCCAGTAGATGCCCCCGTATGCTAGATTTCTAAAGGAGCTTTGCACTACTAAGAGGGCAACCATTGTGACCAAGAGAGCTTTCTCAACCTCTAACGTTAGCTCCATTATCTCTAATCAGACTCCTGTTAAATACAAAGACTCCAGTTGCCCTATCATTTCCATTATGAGAGGTGACCAAGTAATTCATAGAGCTTTACTAGACTTAGGAGCTAGCATAAACTTGCTTCTATTAACCGTTTATCAGAGACTTGGACTAAGAGACCTAAAACCTGCCAAGATTGTCCTCCAATTAGCCAATAGGTCTACTAGAATACCTCGAGGTGTGGTGAAGGATGTGCTCATTAAAGTAGAAGAATTCATATTTCCTGTTGACTTTGTGGTACTTAATACTGAGAGAGTGCCTAATGCTGAGTCCCATACTCCTATGATTTTGGGGCGCCCTTTCGTGGCTACATCTAATGCTTTGATTAACTGTATGAATGGGATAATGAAACTGTCTTTTGGTAACATGACTCTTGATTTGAATATCTTTAACTTACAAAGACAGCCTGATGGTTTTGATGATATGGATCATTTTACCCTTAATTAGGTGAGTGACTTTTCTTATGATGAGTTAGAATTTGAGCACGTGGATTAGTTTGCTATTGAGTATGAGTCCTTCTTTATGGATGGCAAGCCTGAGTATGATGTGTTTGACTTTGATACATATTTTATGGACTTCATAGCTGAAATTGCTTCTGCCTGTGATACTTTTGGTGTGTCACTTGATCTAAAACCCCTGCTTGACTCCCTAAAGTATGCTTTTCGGGTCCTAATGAGTCCTTACCTATCAGTATTGCGTCTGATTTCAACCAAGACCAAGTGAAAAAGTTTCTAGACTTACTTAGAGAAAACAAAGAGGCCTTAGGATGAACCTTAGGGGACATCAAAGGTATTATCCCTATAGTTGTGCAGCACAGGATCCATTTAGAGGACAGTGTTAGACCTTATCGGGACAGATAAAGAACGTAAACCCAGCTCCATATGAAATGGTTAGGAAGGAAGTGTTGAAGTGGCTAGACCATGGATCATATACCATATTTCCGATAGTAAGTGGGTTAGTCCTATTCAAGTCATTCCTAAGAAGACCGGCATCACTGTGATTAGAAATTATAAGAATGAGCTAATTCCAACTCGAGTCCAGTTTGGACGGAGGGTCTGTATTGACTATAGGAAATTAAATGCAGCCACTCGTAAAGACCATTTTTCACTCCCTTTCACAGACCAGGTGTTAGAGGGGTTAGCTGGACATTCATATTACTGCTTCCTTAATGGGTACTCCGACTATACCCAGATCTCTATTGCTTCGGAGGATCAGGAGAAAACTACCTTTACCTGCCCCTTTGGCACCCATGCTTTTAGGAGGATGCCTTTCGGTGTATGTAATAGTCCTGCTACTTTCCAGAGATACATGCTTTCCATATTCTCTGATTTGGTTGAACAATGCATGGAGATTTTCATGGATGATTTTTCTGTATTTTGGTGCTCTTTTAATAATTGCCTAACTTGCTTAAAAAAAGTTTTGAAAAGATGCAGCGAGAAAAATTTGACTTTAAACTGGGAGAAGTGTCACTTTATGGTGAAGAAGGGGATAGTATTAGGCCATGTGATTTCTAATGATGGTATTGAGGTTAATAAGGCCAAAATTGATTTAATTGCTAATCTTCCCCCCCACCTGTGTGAAAGATGTTAGGTGTTTTCTTGGACATGCTGGATTTTATCGCAGATTTATTCAGGACTTTAGTAAAATTGCTAAGCCCTTATCCAGTCTTCTAGCTATGGATGTGCCCTTCCGCTTCTCTGAGAAGTGTGTAGAGGCATTTACTAAGCTGAAGGAAACCTTAACCATTACCCCCATTCTACATCCTCCTGTTTGGGGTGAGCCTTTTGAATTGATGTGTGATGCTTCTGACTATGCTGTTGGGGTTGTTCTAGGACAATGCATTGATGAGAAACGTCATGTGATCTATTATGCTAGCCACATATTAAATGATGCCCAGATGAATTACACTGTGATAGAGAAGGAGTTTTTAGCTGTGGTATTTGCTATTGAGAAGTTTAAACCTTACTTGATTGGTTCTTATAGCATAATTTTTACTGATCATGCTGCACTTAAGCGCCTTCTTTCAAAGAAGCTTCTTTCAGAGAAGGATGCTAAGCTTAGACTTGTGAGATGGATGCTCCTACTGTAGGAGTTTGACTGTGAGATTAGAGATAGAAAGGGTTCTGAAAACCCTGTTGCTGACCACCTATCTAGGATTGTTTATAATATAGGTACTGAGGCCCCTATTTCTGGGTGCTTTCCTGACGAGCAATTATTCGTAACCTATTCTAACCCTTGGTATGCTAAAATTGTGAACTATCTTGTGACTGGTAAACTGCCTGAGGGTTGGAATAAGCATGATAGAGATAGGTTTTTACACTTAGTGAAATTTCACATCTGGGATGATCCTTACCTACTTAAATATTGTTCTGATCAAATTGTGAGGTGATGTGTCCCAGACCATGAGATTAGGAGCATTTTGTCTTTTTCCCATGACCAGGCCTATGGAGGGCACTTTAGTGGAAAAACAACTACAGCCAAAGTACTTCGTTGTGGATTTTATTAGCCCACTTTGTTTAAAGATACGTATGAATACTGTAAGAGATACCCTATAAGTTAGCAGTTAGGCCATATCACTAGGAGGGATATGATGCCCCTTAACCCCATTATTATTGTTGAGATTTTTGAGGTATGGGGCATTGATTTCATGGGACCATTTCTAATTTCTTTTGGAAATGTGTATATTCTACTAGCTATTGATTGTGTGTCTAAGTGAGTTGAGGCTATCCCCACTAGGACTAATGAGGCTAGGGTTGTGGTGAAGTTTTTAAGGGAGAACATAGTTTCTAGGTATGGCATGCCTCGTGCGATCATTAGTGACCAGGGTACCCACTTCAACAACCGATCCTTTGATTCATTACTAAGAAGATACTCCATTATCCATACACTAGCCACTCCTTATCATCACCAAACTAGTGGACAGGTGGAAGTGGCCAATAGGCAAATAAAATGGATTTTGGAGAAAACAATTAACAAGAACAAAAAAGATTGGGCCGACAAGCTTATTGATGCCTTATGGGCTTATAGGACGGCTTTAAAGCCACCCTTAGGTATGTCGCCCTATAGGGTAGTCTATGAGAAGCCTTGTCATCTTCCAGTTGAGTTGAAGCATAGAGATTGGTGGGCTATTAGAACTATTAACTATGATCTTACTGTAGTAGTGAGGAGAGGCGACTGTAGTTGAGTGAGTTAGAGGAGATCCGATCTGAGGCCTGTGAGAGTGCTAGATTGTCTAAGGAGAGGGTGAAGTTAGTTCTTGACAAGATGATTATTAGGAAGGACTTTGCCCCAAGCATGAAAGTGCTCCCATATGATTCGAGAATGCACCTCTTTCCAAATAAACTTAGGCTCTGCTGGATGGGTCCTTTTGTTGTTACTCTTTCGTTTCCTTATGGTGCATTTGAGATACAGGATCCTGATACTGGAGCTAAACAGAAGGTCAATGGTAAACGATTGAAGCAATTCCTCGAACTCCCTATAGAGGAGGACATGATGTGTCTGATGCCCCACAAACCACCAGTGATTACTGATGGGTGGTGAGGTAGTTCGGGGGCATTCAGTACCCGACCTGGTAGTATTATTCTGTCCCTTGTATATGTTGTATATGGTATACTTAATTTTCTTCTTTTTGCTTGATACCCCCTTTTCCCACATTGCAGACATTGTGTAATCATGGTGTGGGGAAGGGAAGCTATGCTTTAAAATTTTGAAAAAAAGAAATCTGAAAAAAAGATTTTCTACGTAATTTTGGGGAGTTGTATTATCTTGATTAACTTTTGAGCCCTTGGACTTAATATCAGGTTGTATATGAGCACTGTGTACGTAGTAGACCTTAACCCCAAGAGTATCATTTCGTATCCCAATTCTACTCCTGACAGTTCATTGTAACTTGTGTCCAATCGTTATTCACATAGCACAATTGTCTTAGGAATTTAGGCAACCATGGGTGGATCCCCTACTTATCGTTTATTTGTTTCATTCAAAAAAAAAGGCAAGAAAAATCAAAAATAAAAATTCTTAGAATTGGGTATGATAAGTATCCCTTTGTGGCATACACTACTGGGTTGCACCCTTTGAGGCAATATTGCTATTGGGAAACTTGCAACCAAAGTAATTGAGTCAATAAAGTTATCAAGTGGGACTGATCATGGTTAGCCGAACCCCTGAGATGATAGTACACTAGCACATCGACCACTAGGACAGATTCACTGCTGCAAGGGCTTGTGGGGTGAAAAGTTGGTGCACGAATGTCACCTTTGGTGGCCAAGAGTTTGACATGTACATTGTGCTTATGTATGGTTTGATACTTAGGTTATAGGGGGTGATTTGTTGATTAAGTGGATACAATTTTCCCTATATATGTATGTATGTTTGAGGGGAAAAAATCAAAAAGATTTTCTATTGTCTTTCTTTTTTTCTTTTTCTTTTTCAAAGATTTTGTGGGTATATCTTCTATAAACCCTCGCACATCGAGCACTAGGATGGATTCACTGTTGCAAGGACTTGTGGGGTGAAAACTTGGTGTACGGATGTCATCTTTGGTGGCCAAGAGTTTGATATGCACATTGTGCTTATGTATAGTTTGATACTTAGGTTACAGGGGTGATTTGTTGATCAAAAAGATTTTCTATTGTCTTTCTCTTTTCCTTTTCTTTTTCAAAGATTTTGTGGATATATCGTCTGCAAACCTTCAGGAGACCACACTCGTCCATTAGGGGGAACCTAGGGCTTTAAAGGGCTTGTTACACGTGCTAAGCGCAACCGTGATTTCTACAAAAGTGAGTTAAGTGTCTTACTTAGATTTTTTTCATTTTACTCGAGGATGAGCAAAGTCTAGGTGTGGGAGTATTTGTTTGAGCACCAACAGTGTCAAATTAAGTACTTTTAATCACTTAGTTTTTGTTCATAATCGAGATTTTTTTTAATTTTATTTGTTTATTATTTGATTTTTGTAGGAAAAAATGTTGTGATGAAAATCTGATTGATTGGGCCAAAATAAAAGAAGAAGAAGAAAAAATAAGGGAAAAAAAAGAGAAGAACCCAGCCTAGAAGAGAAGCCCAGTTGCAACCTCCTAGCTTCCTAGCTCCCTACTTTCCTTTTCTCAGCAGCGAAAAATTGGAAATTGAAGGGAAAATTGAGATTTTGGGTGAAAATTGGGATATTGGTATTATTAGGAAGGTAGAAAATTTAATTTTTATTTAGGCAATCTTTGTAATTAGGAAATTAGCATTAGTATAAGTAGGGGCTTTAGGAGACTCCTGAAAAGCATTTCATCATCAATTCATCAATCTTCTCTTCTTCTCTTATAGTATTGGTGTAGTTCTTGAGAATTCTTGTAATTTTTTGTTGAGATTTGATTTCAAGCTCTTGTTTCAATATAAATTCCAAGTTTTAGTTGTCATTCAAGTTATAAGTTCAAATATTATTCCTCTAATTCGAGCCTTCTACTCTCAAGTTAGAAATTCTCTACAAGAGTTCTCTTTCAAGATTCAAGTTCAAAGGTGACTCTCAAAGATTCAATCTTCTTTATTCATGGATTTCTTAATTATAGCTCATAATTTCTCCTCTTGAGGTAAGTTCTTTCTTCCTTCTTACTTTGTGCTAGCTTTAGTTTAAATTTCATGTTTCATGCTTGGGCTATATTAATTCTACCTTATTTCTTTGTTGTTAACTTTAGTTTCATCTTAGTTTAAATTACAGCTGGGAATGTCTCACCAGACACGATAACACGACACAAACCCGACCCGAAGTTACTAAGAGAAATACGAACCTGACCTGAACCGTACCGATTTCAACCCAAAGTCGAGATGATAAGACCGTTTAGTACGAAAACATGTTGTTTTTCAATTTTAGGCAAATTTAGGCTATTTTTAACACCGGCATAAAATTGACCCGTTTATTAAATAGGTTGACCTGACCCGACCCGTTTCCCAACTCTAGTTTAAATTCTTAATTATTATTTAGAATTAATTATTGTTTGTCTTAATTAGTTTAATAGTTAGATTGTAGTAATTAAACTCAACCCATCTCTGTGGACGACCCGTAAAGTGCTACAACCACGGCTATGCAGTTGCAGCTTTATTTCACAATTTTGAAACACAAACACGTTTTTGGCACCGTCGCTGGGGATGGTGTTGAAATTGATTATTAGTTTTAATTGTTAAATCACTTCAAATAATTGGTTGAGTCTAGTCCCTATTTGTTTACTTGATTTTATAGCTTAAATTTAGAGTAGTTGCTGAAATTGCTTACTTTATATACTTTTAGTAGTTTAATTTATTTGTGTTTCTATATTATTTCATTCATCACCCTAAAAATTTGAACTTTATTGCTTTCAAAAAAAACAAAGAAAAAAGGGGGGAAATTTAGAAAATTTAAAGAAAAAACTCATAAAACCAAAGAATGTTCTGATTGCATAAGTGCTTGGGTTATGGATCCTAATAGCAAACACTTGAATAGAGTGGAAACTAACCTAAACAACAGTGAATCAGAACCTGAAATTGAGGATAAAAAGATAGATGAAGCGAGACCAATAACACTTAATGACATCTTTTATCCACCTCAGACCACTACACCATCCTGTTTTAATATACCGGCCCTAGAAAATATTACTCTTGAACTTAAACCCCAATATGCCCATGTGCTTCCTAAGTTTATGGGTGTAGAGGACGCTTACCTCTTTCTACGAGAGTTTGAAGAGGTTTGTTTTGTAATGTGTTACCCTAATGTGCCGATTGATACAGTGCATTTGAAATTCATTCCGTTTGCTTTAAAAGATGATGCTAAAAAGTGGATGCATAGCTTACCTGCAAACTCCATCACAAACTAGGATGGGTTTGTGCGTGCCTTTTTGTGAAAATACTTCTCTAATAGCAAAACAGTTAAGGTAAGGAATGAAATTAATCAATTCATGCAAGTTGATAGGGAATCATTTTGGAAATACCTTGATAGGTTTAAAAGCCTTTCAACTAAATGCGCCTCACCATGTTCAGACCAAGCCCGTTTATGTCAAATCATCTATGGAGGTCTTAACCAACAAAATAAGACAATAGTGGAGACAATGTGTCAAGGGGGTTTTCTTTCTAATAGCCCTACTAATGCTTGGGAATTCCTAGAGGACCTAGCTGAAAAAACCATGCAATAGGAAACCACTAGAGATGACAGCCAGAACTCTAGGTATGATGAGACAAGGGGTGGCATACATGCTGTTTGTGAATTGAGTCACCTGGAATCTCAATTTGCTGCCCTTGAAAATATGATGAAAGGATTAGTTCTGCAACAATTCCAACCTTCCTAGACTCTTGAAATGTGCTCCTAATGCCATGCGTTGGATCAGAAGTTGAGCACATGTCCCTACTTTACTCACCACTTGGCCCTAGGCCAAGAACAGGTGAACATGGCCTACCAAAGACTAAAGAATGACCCACATACTCCTACCTTTAATACACAATGGCGTATTCACCCTAACTTCTCTTGGAGTAACGGACCTAATGCAGTAGTGCCTCATCAATATAAAGGGTTGCCTACAAACCCCTCCCAAACCATGCCAAGGCCTAACTACCAAGGTTTTTTAAATGGGCCTAAGAAACCAGTTCCTTCTCCCATGGCATCTATTGCCCAGTCTCAACCTCCTCTTGGTTATAGTGAATTTGATAAATATGAGAGGAGAATTAAAAGTGACATGGAAATAATGTTCAAAGAAAATAATGAAAGAATTCTTAGAGCAATAACTAAATAATTCTCCCAACCTACTATGGCAAATAGGGAGAAAAGAACCCTTCCTAGTCAGCCTGAGACCAACCCCAAGAGTGGAACCCCCTTTGACTCTGCTTCTTACACTTTTAGGGACATTAATGCTATCATAACTTTGAGATCAGGAAAAGAGATTAATAATCATGTGGGGATAAGTTGAATGAGAAATCTAATATACCCTCTACTATTGCCACTTACGATTTTAGAGAGTCTAAAGGGGATAAGCCTACTGCTATAATGACCACACCTCCTCCTAAGACTACTTCTACCCCTCCTATACAGGTTTAGAAACCTATATCTCCTTTCCCCAACTGGCTAAGAGGGAAAAAGGACCAAACCCATATTGATAAGATCAGGAGACATTCTCTGAAGTCAAAATTAACATTCCTCTACTGGATGCTCTCTAACAGATGCCCTCATATGCTAGATTTCTGAAGGAGCTTTGCACTACTAAGAGGGCAACTGTTGTGCCTAGGAGAGCTTTCTTAGCCTCTAATGTTAGCTCCATTATCTCTAATCAGATTCTTATCAAATACAAAGACCCGGTTGTCGTACCATTTCCATTGTAATAGGTGACCAAGTCATTCATAGAGCTTTACTGGACTTGGGAGCTAGTGTAAACTTACTTCCATTGACTTTTTATTAGAGACTTGGACTAGGTGAGCTGAAACCCACCAAGATTGTCCTCCAGTTATGTAACGCCCCAAATATACATGATTCATTGCCTGCATTCGCCTACTTACACTCACCTACTTAAGGTTATCAATAGATATAATAACTCAATGAACGGGGTGTTACCGCCGTCCACGAAAGACAAGGCTTCCGTTATGCATGAAAACTTGCCATAAATCAAAGGTTACCCTATAAAGGGGCATTCACCATCATAATCACTCAAACCATTAAATTATATACAAAAAGGCTCTAACATCCCAAGGATAACACCAACTTACATAACTCAATTCAAAAATACAGTTGTAACATCAAAATACATAATTCAGTTTAAATATACGGTAGACACTCCAAAATACATTACAATATGCCAAGATAGCATCTTAGCTCTCCTACACTATCAACCACATGAACGGTCCTGTCTCATCTATCACCTCCGGCCTCCCTGCCCGCCTAAGGGCGGTTCACTGAACATTTTCCTAAAACAAAACATAAAACATTTCGAACTATGAGCCAAAGCTCAGTACATGCACCCCTGTACTGATAAAAATTCACTGAAAAGTTATTTGGGCCCGCTTGCAATTCATTTTAATTAAAAACAGGGAATGAGATGCATATAAAACTGTATTGCCACTTATTATCTGTTAGTGCACCCCTTAGTAACTGTTACGATTTGTGAATAGGTGTACACCTACCAAGCCGACCGAGGGACCTGGCCTGAAGCCGCGCGGGTAACTGGTGGGCAATGCCCTGTAACTGATAACTGACAGGGTCACTAATTATGTGATGAAGCACTGATTAAAATGATTCATTGATGTGCTTACCAAAATATTATGATTTCGATAAATACATGCTGATTACTAAAGATACAGACAATGAACGTACCTGAAAGTTTTAAATGCTAGTTCACAGAGGAATGAGATGCATTAAAGTGAAGGAAATGAAAGCTTAGACCTTGATTCTGTTCAAAGGTTCATTATAGGAACATGAAGTCAGAACGATCTTGTTCTTATAATGGATAATTTTAAATAAAACTGGCTTATGAAGAACGTTTACACACTAGTTCAATGATTAAACCAAAAAGAAGGCGACATAAGCCAAAGAAATGTGATGTAACGCACGGTAGCAAGTTTAGAGCATAAGGGCTTGCAAAGAGGGTACAGAAAGAATAATCTACAACTTAAACTCCCGACCTCAAAATGAGACATAAGACCCCAATATAAATAGCTTAGGAAGTCCTCTACAACTTTTATTAAGGACATGAAACTTGATTCTCTTGACAGGTTGCATAAAATGGGGTTAGAACACCAACATGCCAGTTTGCAGTGCTGGAAAATCCATTCTACCTAGGTTCAGTAAAAAGGCCATAACTTCCTCCACAGACCTCGGATTAATGTGATTCAAAGGCCATTTTATAGCTAGCACACTGACCTATCTACCCACCAAAAATCAAAATTTTTGGCTAGCCCGATTATTACCAATTTCGTTCCAAAATGTGTCCTGTTTTTCTGAAAATTTCAGCAGCACTGCTTTAGTGTGTTCCTTCATTTTTTTACACCAATCCTCAACTCAAACTATTTGTTAAGAGTATGTAAACACACTTTGGTACATCTCAACCTCACAAAAAAACACCGTACATAATTGCTCTTCATATTCATATCAAATAAAACTCCTTTTCTAGTCACATATACACACACACCTCAAATTTACCATTAGTTGATCCAAATCTTGCATTTTGGACAAAACCCTAACTTTGGGTCACTTTGAACTCACTCTCGACTTTTCAAAACACCATAAACAACATAACAAACTTCAATATATTAAGAGATAAGCAAAAATAAGGATAAATCAATCACTAAACAACACTTGAACAAGAAGCTTGCATGACTAAGATGAAACCCTAACCCTAACCTCATCCAATTTCAACTCCAACATGATCCATCAACTAGATGATTCTTAATACCATAAGAATAGCATAATCCATCACTAAAACAACTAAAATAATAAACAAAAACCAACAAGATCAAGAATCAAGAACAAATTCAGCATAGGAGGTGAAAAGAATACTCACTTTGAGCTTAAAAAGAAGTAGAAATGATGCTTGGTGCTTGAAGGAGGAAGAGGGATGGTTGGGGTGGTGAGTGGTGGTTGTTTGGTGGTCGTTTGGTGGCTGAAATGGTGATGGTGCTGTTGCTCTCTCTGCTGGCCATGGCTTAGAGGGAAGGAGGAGAGAAAATAGGAGAGAGAAAGTGTCTTGAAATTGCTTGGTGTAAAATGAAGTTGAATGTAAATTTTGCAATTTATATGAGGCTTTTACTTGGCTGAAGATAAAGGTAGAAAAGTCAATTTTGCTAAGCTTAATTAAGGCTTAATTAAGAGAGTTTAGCTAAAGAAATTAGGGTTAAGTCTTATTGGGTCGAAATTGGCCTTAAACGGGCTTGAGTTTAGCAAAAGAACTAAAACCGAGCACGTTTGCGAAATTTTTTTTTTCCCCAAAATGTTTGTGATTGTCATAAGAATAATTTAATCTCTTAATTCATAAATATCAAGGCCTATCAAGGCCTAATATCTATGATTTCACAAAAACAAAAACTCAAATTGCAAGGTAAGGGCCCATTAGGTTTTCCCACTTGAAATAACAAAGAAAACGATGATTTAAATGCGATGAAATTAATCACATAGATTAATAAAATGAATAAATATAATTTAGGGTTGGAATATTACAAATTAGCCAATAGGCCTACTAGAATTCTTTGGGGTGTGGTGGAGGACGTCCTCATTAGAGTGGGAGAATTCATATTTCCTATTAACTTTGTGGTACTTGATACTAAGAGAGTGCCTAATACTAAGTCCCATACTCCTGTAATTTTATGGTGCCCTTTCTTGGCTGCATCCAATGCTCTGATTAACTGTCGGAATTGGATAATGAAACTGTCTTTTGGTAACATGACTCTTGATTGGAATATCTTTAACTTGCAAAGACAGCCTGATGGTTTTGATGGTATGGATCATTCTACCCTTAATTAGGTGAGTGACTTTTCTTATGATGAGTTGGAATTTGAGCACGTGAATGCGTTTGCTGTTGAGTATGAGTCTTTCTTTATAGATGACGAGCCTGAATAAGATGTGTTTGACTTTGATACATATTTTGTGGACTTCATAGCTGAAATTGCTTCTGCCTGTGATACTTTTGGTGTGCCATTTGATCTAAAAACCCTTTCTGACTCCCTAAAGTATGCTTTTCTGGGTCTAATGAGTTGTTACCTGCAATTATTGCATCTGACTTGGACCAAGACCAAGAGGAAAAATTGCTAGACTAACATAAAGAAAGCAAAGAGGCCTTAGGATGGACCTAAGAAGACATCAAAGGTGTTAGCCCTATAGTTGTGCAGCATAGGATCCATTTAGAGGACGGTGCTAGACCTTAACGAGACTGACAAAGAAGGTTAAATCCGACTCTGCAGGAAGTGGTTAGGAAGGAAGTGTTGAAGTGGCTAGATCATGGGATCATATATGCTATTTGTGATAGTGAGTGGGTTAGTCCTGTTCAAGTTGTTCCTAAGAAGATCGGCATCACCGTGATTAGGAATGATAAGAATGAGCTAATTCCAACTCGAGTCCAGTCTGGGTGGAGGGTTTATATTGACTATAGGAAATTAAATACAGTCACCTGTAAAGACCATTTTCCACTCCCTTTCATGGACCAAATGTTGGAGAGGTTAGCTAGACATTCGTATTACTGCTTCCTTGATGGGCACTCTAGCTATACCCAAATCTCTATTGCTCCTAAGGATCAGGAGAAAACTATCTTTACCTGTCCCTTTGGCACCTATGCTTTTAGGAGGATGCCCATGTAATGCTCCTGCTACTTTCCAGAGATGCATGATTTCCATATTCTCTGATTTGGTTGAACAATGCATGGAGATTTTCATGGATGATTTTTCTGTATTTGGGTGCTCTTTTGATAATTGTTTAACTAACTTAGAAAATGTTTTGAAAAGATGCAGGCAGAAAAATTTGACTTTAAACTGGGAGAAGTGTCACTTTGAGGTGAAGAAGTGGATAGTGTTAGGCCATGTGATTTCTAGTGATGGTATTGAGGTTGATAAGCCCAAAATTAATTTAATTGCTAATCTTCCCCCTCCCACCTGTGTGAGAGATGTTAGGTCTTTTCTTGGACATGCTGGATTTTATCACAGCTTTATTCAGGACTTTAGCAAATTACTAAGCCCTTGTCCAGTCTTCTAGCTAAGGATGTGCCCTTCCACTTCTCTAAGAAGTGTGTAGAGGCATTTACTAAGCTGAAGAAAGTCTTAACCACTGCCCCCATTCTACATCCACTACAAAAAAAAGAAACGTGTCTCCACAATTAAAAAATCCCCTCTCTACGCTTAAAAGTGGGACACTACTAGTTCCTAACACTTAATATAAGCGTGCATAGGGCAACAGTGGGGAAATATTTGACACGCTTAAATAAGCGTGGCAACCAACTATTTCTCCATGCTTGTATGTGTGGTGATTGCGTGTCTAGCCACCCATATAAGCGTGGGAACCTCCCACCGTTTAGATAGGGGCATCCCATTTTTACCACCAATTTTCAGGAATAAAAGGAGCAGCTTTAAAAAGTGACACCCTTGTAGCTTACATTTGCGTAGCAATTGTTGCCAACCTACAAAGCTAGGAATACACAAATACCACAAGCTAGCTTGAATAATTAAACATTACAAATTAGAAATTGCATAATTTTTGTGCTTTTTATATGCATAAACCAATGTATGTTATCACTAGTTAGAACAGAATAGAATAATACATACAAATTAGAAAACTACCTTTACCTACCCCTTTGGCACCTATGCATTCAGGAGGATGCCTTTCAGTCAATATAATGCTCCTTCTACTTTCCAGAGATGCATGATTACCATATTCTCTCATTTGGTTGAACAATGCATGGAGATTTTCATGGATGATTTTTCTGTATTTGGGTGCTCTTTTGATAATTGTTTAACTAACTTAGAAAAAGTTTTTAAAAGATGCAGGGAGAAAAATTTGACTTTAAATTGGGAGAAGTGCACTTTGAGGTGAAGAAGGGGATAGTATTAGGCCATGTGATTTCTAATGATGGTATTGAGATTGATAAGGCCAAAATTGATTTAATTGCTATTCTTCCCCCTCCCACCTATGCAAAAGATGTTAGGTCTTTTCTTGGACATGCTGGATTTTATAGCAGATTTATTCAGGACTCTAGTAAAATTGCTAAGCCCTTGTCTTGTCTTCTAGCTAAGGATGTGCCCTTTCATTTCTCTAAGAAGTGTGTAGAGGCATTACTAAGCTAAAGGAAGCCTTAACCACTACCCCTATTCTACATCCTACTGTCTGGGGCGAGCCTTTTGAATTGATGTGTGATGCTTCTGACTATACTGTTGGGGTTGTTCTAGGACAACGCATTGATAAGAAACTCCATGTGATCTATTGTGCTAGCCACATAATAAATAATGCCCAGATGAATTACACTGCGACAGAGAAGGAGTTTTTAGCTGCGGTATTTGCTATTAAGAAGTTTAGACCTCACTTGATTAGTTCTTATGTCATTATTTTTACTGATCATGCTGCACTTTGGAACCTTCTTTCAAAGAAGGACGCTAAGCCCAGACTCGTGCGATGGATGCTCCTACTACAAGAGTTTAACTGTGAGATTCGAGATAGAAAGGGTTTTAAAAACCCTGTTGCTAACCACCGATCTAGGATTGTACATACTAGGGGTAGTAAGGCCCCTATTTCTGAATGCTTCCCTGATGAGCAATTATTCGTGATCCGTTCTGACCCTTGGTATGCTGATATTGTGAACTATCTTTTGACCAGTGAACTGCCTGAGGGTTGCAATAGGCATGACAGTGATAGGTTTCACACTTGGTGAAATTTTACATTAGGGACAGTTCTTACTTGTTTAATTATTGTTATAATCAAATTGTGAGGAGATGTGGCACAAACCATGAGATTAGGAGCATTTTGTCTTTTCCCCATGACCAGGCCTATGGAGGGCACTTTAGTGGGAAAACAACAACCGCCCAAGTACTTCAATGTGGATTTTATTAACCCACTTTGTTTAAAGATGCCCATGAATACTATAAGAAATACCCTAGATGTCAGCAACTAGGCCGTATCACTAGGAGGGATATGATGCTCCTCAACCCCATTGTGGAGATTTTTGATGTGTGGGGTATTGATTTTATGGGACCATTTCCAATTTCTTTTGGGAATGTATATATTCTACTAGCTGTTGATTATGTGTCTAAGTGGGTTCAGGCCATCCCCATTAGGACTAATGAGGCTAGGGTTGTGGTGAAGTTTTTAAGGGAGAACATATTTTCTAGGTATGGCATGCCTCATGTGATCATTAGTGACCAGGGTACCCACTTCAACAACCGATCCTTTGATTCATTACTAAGATGGTACTCTATTATCCATAGACCAGCCACTCCTTATCATTCCAAACCAGTGGATAGGTGGAAGTGGCGAACAGGAAAATAAAATGGATTTTAGAGAAAACAGTTAACAGGAACAAAAAAGATTGGACCGACAAGCTTATTGATATCTTATGGGCTTATAGGACGGCTTTCAAGATGCCCTTAGGTATGTCGCCTTATAGGTTAGTCTATGGGAAGCCTTGTCATCTTCCAGTTGAGCTTGAGCATAGAGCTTGGTGTGCTATTAGGACCATTAACTATGACCTTACTGCAGCACGTGAGGAGAGGCGACTGCAGTAGAGTGAGTTAGTGGAGATCCGATCTGAGGCCCATGAGAGCGCTAGATTGTCTAAGGAGAGGGCAAAGTTGGTTCATGACAAGATGATTATTAGGAAGGACTTTGCCCCAGGCATGAAATTGCTCCTACATGATTCGAGACTGCACCTCTTTCCAGGTAAACTTAGGTCCCACTGGATATGTCCTTTTGTTGTTACTCATGCGTTTCCTTATGGTGCAGTTGAGATACAGGATCCTACTACTAAAGGTAAACAGAAGGTCAATGGTCAATGATTGAAGCAATTCCTCGAACTATCCACAAAAGAGGACATGGAGTGTCTGATGCCCCATGAACCACCTAGTGATTACTGATGCGTGGTGAGGTAGTTCAGGGGACGTCGTAGTATTGTTTTATCCATTGTATATGGTGTATATGGTATACTTTGTTTTCTTCTTTTTGCTTGATACTCCCTTTTCTCACAATGTATCATCATGGTGTGGGGGAGGGGATGCTATGCTTCAAAATTTCGAGGAAAAAAACTCCAAAAAACAAAAATTTCTATGTAATTTTGGGGAGTTGTATTATCTTGATTAACTTTTGAGCCCTTGGACTTAATATCAAGCAGTATATGAGTACTGTGTACGTAATAGACCTTGACCCTAAGAGTATCATTTCGTATCCTAATTCTGATCCTGATAGTTCATTATAACTTGAGTCCAATCCTGATTCGCATAGCACCATTGTCTTAGGAATTTAGGCAACCATGGGTGGATCCCCCACTTGTCGTTTATTTGTTTCATTCAAAAAAAAAAGGCCAGAAAAATTAAAAAAAAGGCCTTAGAACTGGGTATTACAAGTATCCCTTTGAGGCATGCGCTATTAGGGGGTACCCTTTGATGTAATATTGCTGCTGAGAAAACTTGCAACCAAAATAATTGAGTCGATAAAGTCACCAAGTAGGACTGGTCACGTTAGCCGAACCCCTGAGATAATGGTACTATAGCACATTGAGCACTAGGACGGATTCACCGTTGCAAGGGCTTGTGGGGTGAAAAGTCGGTGTACGAATGTCATCTTTGGTGGCCAAGAGGCTTATGTACGGTTTGATACTTAGGTTACAGGGGTGATTTGTTGATCAAGTGTGTACAGGTTTCCCTATATATGTATGTATGTTTGAGGGAAAAAAAAAATCAAAAAGATTTTCTATTGTCTTTCTCTTTTTCTTTATCTTTTTCAAAGATTTTGTGGGTATATCTTCTGCAAACTCTCACGAGACCATACTCGTCCACTAGAAGAAACCTAGGGGTTTTAAGTGCAACCGTGATTCCTGCAAAAGTGAGTTAAGTGTCTTACTTAAATTTTTTTCATTTTGCTCGAGGATGAGCAAAGTCTAGGTGTGGGGGTATTTGTTTAAGCACCGAAAGTGTCCAATTACGTACTTTTAATCACTTAGTTTTTGTTCGTAGTCGATATTATTGTTCTTAGTCGATATTATTTTTGAATTTTATTTGTTTATTATTTGATTTTTATAGGAAATAATGTTGTGATGAGAATCTGATTGATTGGGCCAAAATAAAAGGAGAAGAAGAAATGAGGGGGGGAAAAGAGAAGAGAAGAAACCATTCCAGAAGAGAAGCCTAGTTGCAGCCTACTAGCTTCTCAGCTCCCTGCTTTCCTTTTCTTAGCAGCCACAAATTGGAAACTGAAGGAAAAATTGGGATTTTGGGTGAAAATTGGAATATGGGTATTATTAGGAAGGTAGAAAATTTGAGTTTTACTTGGGCAATATTTGTAATTAGGAAATTAGTATTAGTATAAATAGGGCCTTTAAGAGACTCTTGAAAAGCATCTCATCATCAATTCATCAATCTTCTCTTTTTCTCTTATAGTATTGGTGTAGTTCTTAAGAATTCTGATAATTTTTAGTTGAGATTTGATTTCAAACTCTTGTTTCAATATAAATTCCGAGTTTTAGTTGTCATTCAAGTTATTAGTTCAAATATTATTTCTCTAATTCGAGCCTTCTACTCTCAAGTTAGAATTTCTCTACAAGAGTTCTCTTTCAAGATTCAAGTTCAAAGGTGACTCTCAAAGATTCAATCTTTATTCATGGATTTCTTGATTATAGCCCATAATTTCTCCTCTTGAGGTAAGAATTTCACGCTTCATGTTTGGGTTATATTAATTCTTCCTTCTTTCTTTGTTGTTAACTTTAGTTTCATCTTAGTTTAAATTCTTAATTATTATTTGGAATTTATTCTTATTTGCCTTGATTATTTAAATAGTTAGATTCTAGAAATTAAACTCAACCCATCTCTATGGGCGACCCGTAAAGTGGTACAACCATGGCTATACACGTGCGGTATTATTTCACAGTTTTGAAACACAAACAAATTTTTGGCGCCGTTGCTGGGGATGGTGCTAAAATTAATTATTTGTTTTAATTGTTGAATCACTTCAAATAATTGTTTGAGCCTAGTCTTTATTTGTTTACTTGATTTAGTAGCTTAAATTTAGAGTAGTTCCTGGAATTGCTTACTTTGTTTACTTTTAGTAGTTTAATTTAATTGTGTTTTTATATTATTTCATTCATCACCTTAAAAATATGAACTTTATTACTTTCAAAAAAAAGAAAAAAAGGGAAAAATTTTAAAAAAATTTTAAAAAAATCATAAAATCAAAGAGGGTTCTGATTGCATGAGTGCTTAGGTTAGGGATCCTAATAGCAAACACGTGAATAGAGTGGAAACTGACCTAAACAATAGTGAATCAGAACCTAAAATTGACGATAAAAAGATGGGTGAAGCGAGACCAATAACACTTAATAACATCTTTTATCTCCCTTGGACCATTGCACCATTTGGTTTTAATATACTGACCCTAGAAAATATTGCTCTCGATCTGAAACCCCAATATGCCCATATGCTTCCTAAGTTTATGGGTGTAGAGGATGCTTACCTCTTTCTACAAGAGTTTGAACCGGTTTCTTTCATGATGTGTTACCCTAATGTGCCCATTGATACCGTGCGTCTGAAATTCATTCCATTTGCTTTAAAAGATGATGCCAAAAAGTGGATGTATAGCTTACCTGCGAACTCTATTACAAACTGGGATAGGTTTGTGCGCGTCTTTTTACGAAAATACTTTCCTACTAGCAAAACGGTTAAGCTAAGGAATGAAATTTAGCAATTCCTATAAGCTGATAGGGAATCATTTTGGAAATACCTTGATAGGTTTAAAAAACCTCTTATCTCAATGTCCTAACCATGGTTTGGACCAAGCCTATTTAACTCAAATCATTTATGAAGGTCTTAACCAATAAAATAGGATAATGATAAAGTCAATGTGTCGAGGGGGTTTTCTTTCTAAAAGCCCTGCTAATGCTTGGGAATTCCTAGAGAATCTAGCTAAAAAAAACCACGTAATGGGAAACCACTAGAGATGACCGCCTAAACTCCAGGTATAATGGGACAAGGGGTGGCATACATGCTGTGCCTGAATTGAGTCACCTGGAATCTCGATTTGCTGCCCTTAAAAATATAATGAAAGGATTAGTTCTACAACAATCCCAACCTTCCCAGACTCCTGAAATGTGCTCCCAATGCCATGCGTTGGATCATACTTTGAGCACATGTCTCTACTTTGCTCACCACTTAGCCTCAGGCCAAGAATAGGTGAACATGGCCAATCAAAGGCCAAAGAATGACCCATATGCTCCTACCTTTAATCTAGGGTGGCGTGTTCACCCTAACTTCTCTTGGTGTAATGGACCTAATGCGGTAGTGCCTAATTAATATAGAGGGTTGCCTACAAACCCCTTCCAAGACCTAATTATTAGGAGTTTGACTGTGAGATTAGAGATAGAAAGGGTTCTGAAAACCCTGTTGCTGACCACCTGTCTAAGATTGTATATACTAGGGGTACTGAGACCCCTATTTCTGAGTGCTTCCCTGACGAATAATTATTCGTGTTCCATTCTAACCCTTTGTATACTGATATTGTGAACTATCTTATGACTGGTAAACTGCCTGAGGGTTGAAATAAGCATGACAAGGATAGGTTTTTACACTTGGTGAAATTTTACATCTGGGATGATTCTTACCTGGTTAAATATTGTTCTGATCAAATTATGAGGAGATGTGTCCCAAACCATTGGATTAGGAGCATTTTCTCTTTTTCCCATGACCAGGCCTGTGGAGGGCACTTTAATGGAAAAACAATTGCGTCCAAAGTAATTCAATTTGGATTTTATTGGTCCACTTTGTTTAAAGATGCCTATGAATACTATAAGAGATGCCCTAGATGTCAGCAGTTAGGCCGTATCACTAAGAGGGATATGATGCCCTCAACCCCATTATTATTGGGGAGATTTTTGATGTATGGAGTATTGATTTTACGAGACCATTTCCAATTTCTTTTGGGAACGTGTGTATTCTACTAGTTATTGATTATGTGTTTAAGTGGGTTAAGCCTATCCCCACTAGGACTAATAAGGCTAGGGTTGTGGTGAAGTTTTTGAGGGTGAACATATTTTCTAGGTATGGCATGCCTTATATGATCATTAGTGACCAGGGTACCAACTTCAACAACCAATCCTTTGATTCATTACTAAGACGGTACTCTATTATCCATAGGCTAGCAACTCCTTATCATCTCCAAACTAGTGGACAGGTGGAAGTGGCCAACAGCAAAATAAAATGAATTTTAGAGAAAACAATTAATAAGAACAGAAAAGATTGGGCCGACAAGCTTATTGATATCTTATGGGCTTGTAGGACAGCTTTCAAGACACCCTTAGGTATGTCGCCTTATAGCATAGTCTATGGGAAGCCTTGTCATCTTCCAATTGAGCTTGAGTATAGACCTTGGTGGGCTATTAGGACCATTAACTATGATCTTACTGCAGCAGGTGAGGAGAGGCGACTGCAGTTGAGTGAGTTAGAGGAGATGTTATCTGAGGGCCATGAGAGTGCTAGGTTGTCTACGGAGAGGGCAAAGTTGGTTCATGACAAGATGATTATTAGGAAGGACTTTGCCCCAGTCATGAAAGTGCTCCTATATGATTCAAGACTACACCTCTTTCCAGGAAAACACAGGTCCCACTAGAGGGGTCCTTTTGTTGTTACTCATGCGTTTCCTTATGGTGCAGTTGAGATGCAGGATCCTGCTACTGGAGGTGAACAGAAGGTTGAGTGTCAATGATTGAAGCAACTCCTCGAACTACCTACAGAGGAGGATGTAGAATGTCTGATGCCCCATGAACCATCCAGTGATTAGTGATGGGTGGTGAGGTAGTTCGGGGGCATTCAGTGTCCGACCTGGTAGCCATTGTATATAGGGTATATTGTACACTTTATTTTCTTCTTTTTGCGTGATACTCCCTTTTCCCACTATATGTAATCTTACTGTGGGGGAGGGGAAGCTATGCTTCAAAATTTTGAGGAAAAAAACCCAAAAAAAAAAAAAGATTTTCTATGTAATTTTGGGGAGTTGTATTATCTTGAGTAACTTTTGAGCCCTTGGACTTAATATCAGGTTGTATATGAGTACTGTGTATGTAGTAGACCTTGACTCCAAGAGTATCATTTCGTATCCCAATTCTTATCCTGACAGTTCATTGTAACTTGAGTCCAATCCTAATTCGCATAGCCCCATTGTCTCAGAAATTTAGGCAACCATGGGTGGATCCCACACTTGTCGTTTATTTGTTCCATTCAAAAAAACAAGGGCAAGAAAAATTTCAAAAAAAAGTCTTAGAATTGGGTGTGACAAGTATCCCTTTGAGGCATGCGCTACTGGGTGGTACCCTTTGAGGCAATACTGCTATTGGTAAAACTTGCAACCAAAATAATTGAGTCAATAAAGTTGCCAAGCAGGACTGATTATGGTGAGCTGAACCCCTGAGATGATGATACACTAGCACATCGAGCACTAGGACAGATTCACTGTTGCAAGGGCTTGTGGGGTGAAAAGTTGGTGTACGGATGTCATCTTTGGTGGCTAAGAGTTTAATATGTACATTGTGCTTATGTATGGTTTGATACTTAAGTTGTAGGGGTGATTTATTGGTCAAGTGTGCACAGTTTTCCCTACATATGTATGTATGTTTGAGAGAACAAAAAATCAAAAAGATTTTCTATTTTCTTTCTCTTTTTCTTTTTCTTTTTCAAAGATTTTATAGGTATATCTTCGGTAAACCCTTGCACATCAAGCACCGAGACGGATTCACTGCTGTAAGGGCTGTGGGGTGAGAAGTTGGTGTACGGATGTCATCTTTGGTCGCCAAGAGTTTTATATGTACATTGTGCTTATGTATGATTTGATATTAGGTTACAGGGTTGATTTGTTGATCAATGTGTAGTTTTCCCTAGTGTATATGCATGGATGTTTGAGGTTAAAAAAAAAATTAAAAAGGCTTTCTACTGTCTTTCACTTTTTCTTTTTCTTTTTCAAAGATTTTGTGGATATATGCCCTCACGAGACCACACTCGTCCACTAGAGGGAACCTGGGGGTTTAAAGGGTTTGTTGCACGTTCTAAGCACAACCGTGATTACTACAAAAGTGTGTAGGCTGAAGGAACCCTTAAACACTGCCTATATTCCACATCCTTCTGTCTAGGGTGAGCCTTTTGAATTGATGTGTGATGCTTCTAACTATGCTATTGGGGTTGTTCTAGGACAACGCATTGATAAGAAACCCCATGTGATCTATTATGCAAGCCCCATATTAAATGATGCCCAGATGAATTACACTGCGACAGAGAAGGAGTTTTTAGCTGTGGTATTTGCTATTGAGAAGTTTAGACGTTACTTGATTAGTTCTTATGTCATTATTTTTACTAATCATGATGCACTTGAGCACCTTCTTTCAAAGAAGGATGCTAAGCGTAGACTCGTGAGATGGATGCTCTTGCTGCAGGAGTTTGAGTATGAGATTAGAGACAGAAAGGGTTCTGAAAACCTTGTATCTTACCTCCTGTCTAAGATTGTATATACTACGGGTACTGAGGCCCCTATTTCTGAGTGCTTTCCTTATGAGCAATTTCGTGATCCATTCTGACCCTTGGTATGCTGATATTATGAACTATCTTGTGACTGATGAACTACCTGAGGGTTGGAATAAGCATAACAGGGATAGGTTTTCACACTTGATGAAATTTTACATCAAAGATGATCCTTACCTGTGTAAATATTGTTCTGATCAAATTGTGAGGAGATATGTCCCAAACCATGAGATTAGGAGCATTTTGTCTTTTTGCTATGACCAGACCTGTGGAGAGCACTTTAGTGGAAAAACAACTGCGGTCAAAGTACCTCAATGTGGATTTCATTGGCCCACTTCGTTTAAAGATGCCCATGAATAATATAAGAGATGCCTTAGATGTCAGTAGTTAGGCCGTGTCACTAGGAGGGATATGATGCCCCTCAACCCCATCATTATTGAGAAGATTTTTGATGTATGGGGTATTGATTTTATAGGACCATTTCCAATTTCTTTTGGGAATGTGCATATTCCACTAGCTATTGATTATGTGTCTAAGTGGGTTGAGGCTATCCCCACTAGCAATAATGAGGCTAGGGTTGTGGTGAAGTTTTTGAGGGAGAGCATATTTTCTAGGTATGGCATGCCTCGTGCGATCATTAGTGACTAGGGTACCCACTTCAACAACCGATCCTTTGATTCATTACTAAGACGGTATTCTATTATCCATAGGCTAGCCACTCCTTATCATCTTTGAACCAGTGGACAGGTGGAAGTGGCCAACAGGCAAATAAAACGGATTTTGGACAAAACAGTTAACAGGAACAGAAAAGATTCGGCCAACAAACTTATTGATATCTTATGGGCATATAGGATGGCTTTCAAGACACCCTTAGGTATGTTGCCTTATAGGGTAGTCTGTGGGAAGCCTTGCCATCTTCCAATTGATCTTAAGCATAGAGGTTGGTGGGCTATTAGGACCATTAACTATGATCTTACTACAACACATGAGGAGAGGCGACCGCAGTTGAGTGAGTTAGAGGAAATTTGATTTGAGGCCCATGAGAGTGCTAGATTGTCTAAGGAGAGGGTGAAGTTGGTTTGTGACAAGATTATTATTAGGAAGGACTTTGCTTCAGGCGTAAAAGTGCTCCTATATGATTCAAGACTGCGCCTCTTTCCAGGTAAGCTTCAGTCTCGCTAGATGGGGCCTTTTATTGTTACTCCTGCGTTTCCTTATGGTGTAGTTGAGATACAGGATCCTGCTACTAGAGGTAAACTGAAGGTCAATGGTCAATGATTGAAGCAATTCCTCAAACTACCTACAGAGGAGGATGTGAAGTGTCAGATGCCCCACGAACCACCCAGTGATTACTGATAGGTGGTGAGGTAGTTCGGCGGCATTCAGTGTCCGACCTGGTAGTATTGTTATGTCCATTGTATATGGTGTATATGGTATACTTTGTTTTCTTCTTTTTGCTTGATACTCCCTTTCCCACAATGTGTAATCTTGGTGTGGCAGAGGGAAAGCTATGATCTAAAATTTTGAAAAAAAAGCCCCAAACAAAAAAGATTTTCTATGTAATTTTGGGAAGTTGTATCATCTTAATTAACTTTTGAGCCCTTGGACTTAATATCAGGTTATATACGAGTATTCTGTACGTAGTACACCTTGACCCCAAGAGTATCATTTCGTATCCCAATTCTAATCATGACAGTTCATTATAACTTGAGTCCAATCCTGATTCCATAGCACCATTGCCTTAGGAATTTAGGCAACCATGGGTGGATCCCCCACTTGTCGTTTATTCATTTCATTAAAAAAAAAGGCAAGAAAAATCAAATATAAAAAGTCTTAGAATTGGGTATGACAAGTGTTCCTTTGAGGCATGCGCTACTGGGAGACACCTTTTGAGGCAATATTGCCACTGGAAAAACTTGCAACCGAACTAATTGAGTCGATAAAATTGTTAAGCGAGACTGATCATGGTTAGCGGAACCCCTAAGATGATGGCACACTAGCACATCAAGCACTAGGACGGATTCACCATTGGAAGGGCTTGTGGGGTGAAAAGTTGGTGTACGGATGTCATCTTTGGTGGCCAAGAGTTTGATACGCACATTGTGCTTATGTATGGTTTGATACTTAGGTTACAGGAGTGATTTGTTGGTCAAGTGTGTACAGTATTCCCTATATATGTATGTATGTTTGAGGGAAAAAAATCAAAAAGATTTTCTATTGTCTTTCTCTTTTTCTTTTTTTTTTTTCAAATATTTTATGGTGTATATCTTCTGCAAACCCTCACGAGACCACACTCATCCACTAGAGGGAACTTAGGGGTTTTAAGTGCAACCGTAATTCCTACAAAAGTGAGTTAAGTGTCTTACTTAGATTTTTTTCATTTTTCTCAAGGATGAGCAAAGTTTAGGTGTGGAGGTATTTGTTTGAGCACCGAAAGTGTCAAATTACGTACTTCTAATCACTTAGTTTTTGATCGTAATCGATATTGTTTTTGAATTTTTTTTTTAATATTTGATTTTTGCAGGAAATAATGTTGTGATGAAAATCTGATTGATTGGCCAAAGTAAAAGGAGAAGAAGAAATAAGGGAACAAAAAGAGAAGAACCCACCCCAGAAGAGAAGCCCAGTTGCAGCCTCCTAGCTTTTCAACTCCCTCCTTTCCTTTTCTCAGCAGCCACAAATTGGAAATTGAAGGGAAAATTGGGATTTTGGGTGAAAATTGGAATATGGGTATTATTAGGAAGGTAGAAAATTTGATTTTTACTTGGCAATCTTTGTAATTAGGAAATTAGCATTAGTATAAATAGGGGCTTTAGGAGACTCTTGAAAAGCATCTCATCATCAATTCATCAATCTTCTCTTCTTCTCTTATAGTATTGGTGTGGTTCTTGAGAATTCTTGTAATTTTTAGTTGAGATTTAATTTCAAGCTCTTGTTTCAATATAAATTCCGAGTTTTAGTTGTCATTCAAGCTATTTCTTCAAATATTATTTCTCTAATTCGAGCCTTCTACTCTCAAGTTGGAATTTCTCTACAAGAGTTCTCTTTCAAGATTCAAGTTCAAAGGTGACTCTCAAAGATTCAATCTTTATTCATGGATATCTTGATTATAGCTCATAATTTCTCCTCTTGAGGAAACTTCTTTCTTCCTTCTTACTTTGTACTAGCTTTAGTTTAAATTTCTTGCTTCATGTGTGGGTTATATCAATTCTACCTTATTTCTTTGTTGTTAACCTTAGTTTCATCTTAGTTTAAATTCTTGATTATTATTTGGAATTAATTCTTGTTCGACTTGATTAGTTTAATAATTAGATTCTAGTAATTAAACTCAACCCATCTCTGTGGACGATCCGTAAAGTGCTTCAATCACGGCCGTACACTTGCGGCTTTATTTCATAGTTTTGAAACACAAACAAATTTTTGGCGCCGTTGCCCAGGATGGTGTTGAAATTGATTATCAGTTTTAATTGTTAAATCACTTCAAATAATTGTTTGAGCCTAGTCCTTATTTGTTTACTTGATTTAGTAGCTTAAATTTAGAGTAGTTACTGGAATTGCTTACTTTGTTTGCTTTTAGTAATTTAATTTATTTGTGTTTCTATATTATTTCATTCATCACCCTAAAAATTTGAACTTTATTGCATTCAAAAAAAAAGAAAAAAGGGAAAAAATTTAAAATTTTTTTTTAAAAATCATAAAAACAAAGAGGGTTCTAATTGCATGAGTGCTTGGGTTATGGATCCTAATAGCAAACACTTGACTAGAGTGGAAAACAACTTAAACAGCAGTGAATCAGAACGTGAAATTGAGGATAAAAAGATGGATGAAGCAAGACCAATAACACTTAATGACATCTTTTATCCACCTAGGACCACTGCACCATCTTGTTTTAATATACCAGCCCCAGAAAATATTACTCTCGAACTTAAACTGCAATATGCCCATATGCTTCCTAAGTTTATGAGTGTAGAGGATGCTGACCTCTTTCTATGAGAATTTGAAGAGGTTTGTTCCATGATGTGTTACCCTAATGTGCCCATTGATACGGTGCATTTGAAATTCATTCCGTTTGCTTTAAAAGATGATGCTAATAAGTGGATGTATAGCTTACCTGCGAACTCCATTACAAACTGGGATGGGTTTGGGCGTGTCTTTTTGTGAAAATACTTCCCTAATAGCAAAACGGTTAAGCCAAGGAATGAAATTAATCAATTCATGCAAGCTGACAGGGAATTATTTTGGAAATACCTTGATAGGTTTAAAAAACCTCTTATCTCAATGTCCTCACCATGGTTTAGACCGAGTCCGTTTATTTCAAATCATTTATGAAGCTCTTGACTAACAAAATGGGACAATGGTGGAGCCAATGTGTCAAGGGGGTTTTCTTTCTAAAAGCCCTGCTAATGCTTGGAAATTCATAGAGAATCTAGTTGAAAAAAACCATGCAATGGGAAATCACTAGAGATGATAGCCTGAACACTATGTATAATGGGACAAGGGGTGGCATACATGCTGTGCCTGAATTGAGTCACCTGGAATCTTGATTTGCGGCCCTTGAAAATATGATGAAAGGATTAGTTCTACAACAATACCAACCTTCCCAGACTCCGAAAATGTGCTCCCAATGCCATGCGTTGGCTCATACTTTGAGCACATGTCCCTACTTTGCTCATCACTTGGCCTCAGGCCAAGAACAGGTGAACATGGCCTACCAAAGACCAAAGAATGACCCATATGCTCCTACCTTTAATCCAAGGTGGCATATTCACCCTAACTTCTCTTGGAGTAATGGACTTAATGCGGTAGTGCCTAATCAATACGGAGGGTTACCTAAAAACCCCCCCAAACCATGCCAAGGCCTAATTACCAAGGTTTCTCAAATCGGCCTAGGCAACCGGTTCCTCCTCCCATGGCATCTAACACCCAGTCTCAGCCTCCTCTTGGTTATAGTGAATTTGAAATATGAGAGGAGAATTAAAAGTGACATAGAAAGAATGTTGAAAGAAAATAATGAAAGAATTCTTAGAGTAGTAACTGAATAATTCTCCCAGTCTACTATGGCAAATAGGGAGAAAGGAACCATTCCCAGTCAACCTGAGACCAACCCCAAGGGTGGAACCTCCTCCGACTATGCTCCTGACACGAAGGTTAATGCTTTCATAATTTTGAGATCAGGAAAAGAGATTGATAATCATGTGGGGGATAAGTTGAATGAGAAATCTGATATACCCCCTACTATTACCACTGATGATACTGGAGAGTCTAAACAGGATGAGCCTACGGCTACAGTGACCCCACCTCCTCCTAAGACTACTTCTACCCCTCCTATACAGGTTCAGAAACCTATAGCTCCTTTCCCCAACCGGCTAAAAGGGAAAAAGGACCAAACTCATATTCATAAGATCGGGGAGACGTTCTCCCAAGTCAAAATTAACATTCCCTTACTGGATGCTCTCTAACAAATGCCCTCGTATGCTAGATTTCTTAAGGAGTTTTGCACTACTAAGAGGGCAACTGTTGTGCCCAAGAGAGCTTTCTGAGCCTCTAATGTTAGCTCTATTATCTCTAATCAGATTCCTATCAAATACAAAGACCCCAGGTGCCCTACCGTTTCCATAGTGATAGGTGACCAGGTCATTCGTAGAGCTTTACTGGACTTGGGAGCTAGTGTAAACTTACTTCCATTAACTGTTTATCAGAGACTTGGACTAGGGGAGCTCAAACCTTCTAAGATTGTCCTCCAATTAGCTGATAAGTCTACTAGAATACCTCAGGGTGTGGTGGAGGACATGCTCATTAAAGTGGTAGAATTCATATTTCCTGTTGACTTTGTGGTACTTGATACTGAGAGAGTGCCTAATGCTGAGTCCCATATTCCTGTAATTTTAGGGCACCCTTTCTTCGGTACATCCAATGCTCTGATTAACTGTAGGAATGGGATAATGAAACTGTCTTTTGGCAACATGACTCTTGATTTGAATCTCTTTAACTTGCAAAGACAGCCTGATTGTTTTGATGATATGGATCTTTCTACCCTTTATTGAGTGAGTGACTTTTCTTATGATGAGTTGGAATTTGAGCACGTGGATGAGTTTGGTGTTGAGTATGAGTCCTTCTTTATGGATGACGAGCCTGAGTATGATGTGTTTGACTTTGATACATACTATGTGGGCTTCATCGCTGAAATTGCTTCTGCCTATAATACTTTTGGTGTGTCACTTAATCTAGAACCCCTGCCTGACTCCAGAAAGTATGCTTTTCTGGGTTCTAATGATTCGTTACCTGTGACCATTGCGTCTGATTTGGGCCAAAACCAAGAGGAAAATTTGCTAGACTTACCTAGAAAAAACGAAGAGGCCTTAGGATGGACCTTAGGAGACATCAAAGGTATTAGCCCTACAGTTGTGCAGCATGGGATCCATTTAGAGGACGGTGCTAGACCACACCGGGACCAACAAAGAAGATTCAACTTGACTCGGAAGGAAGTGATTAGAAAGGAAGTGTTAAAGTGGCTAGACCATGAGATCGTATACTCCATTTCTGATCGTGAGTAGGTTACTCCTGTTCAAGTCATTCCTAAGAAGACCGGCATCACCGTGATTAGGAATGATAAGAATGAGCTAATTCCAACTCAAGTCCAGCCTAGGTGGAGGGTTTGTATTGACTATAGGAAATTAAATGTATGCACCCGTAAAGACCAGTTTCCACTCCCTTTCATGTACCAGATGTTTGAGAGGTTAGCTGGATATTCAGATTACTGCTTCCTTGATGGGTACTCTGGCTATACCCATGTCTCTGTTGCTTCTGAGGATCAGGAGAAAACTACCTTTACCTGCCCCTTTGGCACCTACACTTTCAGGGGGATGCCTTTCGGCCTATGTAATGCTTCTGGTACTTTCTAGAGATGCATGATTTTTGTATTTTCTATTTTGGTTGAACAATGCATAGAGATTTTCATGGATGATTTTTTTGTATTTGGATGCTCTTTTAATAATTGTTTAACTAACTTAGAAAAAGTTTTGAAAAGATGCAGGGAGAAAAATTTGACTTTAAACTGGGAGAATTGTCACTTTATGGTGAAGAAGGGGATAGTATTAGGCCATGTGATTTCTAGTGATGGTATTGAGGTTGATAAGGCCAAAATTGATTTAATTGATAATTTTCTCCTAGCCACCCGTGTGAAAGATGTTAGGTCTTTTCTTGGACATGCTGAATTTTATCGCAGATTTATTTAGGACTTTAATAAAATTGCTAAGCCCTTGTCGAGCCTTCTAGCTAAGGATATGCCCTTCCACTTCTCTAAGAAGTGTGTAAAGGCATTACTAAGCTAAAGGAAGCCTTAAACGCTGCCTATATTCTACATCCTTCTGTCTGGGGCAAGCTTTTTGAATTGATATGTGATGCTTCTAACTATGCTATAGGGGTTGTTCTAGGACAACGCATTGATAAGAAACCCTACGTGTCATATTATGCTAGCCACACATTAAATGATGCCCATATGAATTACACTGTGGCAGAGAAGGAGTTTTTAGCTATGGTATTTACTATTAAGAAGTTTAGATCTTACTTGATCGGTTCTTATGTCATTATTTTTACTAATCATGCTACACTTAAGCACCTTCTTTCAAAGAAGGATGCTAAGCCCAGACCCGAGAGATGAATGCTCCTACTGTAGGTGTTTGACTGTGAGATTAGAGATAGAAAGGGTTCTGAAAATCGTGTTGCTGACCACCTGTTAAGGACTGTATATACTAGGGGTACTGAGGCCCCTATTTCTGAGTGCTTCCCTGACGAGCAATTATTTGTGATCCATTCTGACCGTTGGTATGCTGATATTGTGAACTATCTTATGACTGATGAACTGCCTGAGGGTTGGAATAAGCATGATAGGGATAGGTTTTTACACTTGATGAAATTTTACATCTAGGATGATCCTTACCTATTTAAATATTGTTTTGATCAAATTGTGAGGAGAAATGTTCCAAACCATGAGATTAGGAGCAATTTGTCTTTTCGCCGTGACCAGCACTGTGGAGAGCTCTTTAGTGGAAAAACAACTATGGCCAAAGTACTTCAATGTGGATTTTATTGGCCTACCTTATTTAAAGATGCCCATGAATACTGTAGAAGATGCCCTAAATGTCAGCAGTTAGGCCATATCACTGGGAGGGATATGATGCCCTTCAACCCCATCATTATTGTGGATATTTTTAATGTATAGGGTATTGATTTTGTGGGACTATTTTCAATTTCTTTTGGAAATGATTATATTCTACTAGTTGTTGATTATGTGTCTAAGTGGGTTGAAGTCATCCCCACTAGGACTAATGAGGCTAGGGTTGTGGTGAAGTTTTTGAGGGAGAGCATATTTTCTAGGTATGGCATGCCTCGTGCGATCATTAATGACAAGGGTACCCACTTTAGCAACCGATCCTTTGATTCATTACTAAGACGGTACTCTATTATCCATAGGCTAGCCACTCCTTATCATCTCCAAACCAGTGGACAGGTGGAAGTGACCAACAGGCAAATAAAATGAACTTTAGAGAAAACAGTTAATAGGAACAGAAAAGATTGGGCCAATAAGCTTATTAATATCTTATGGGCTTATAGGATGGCTTTCAGGACACCCTTAGGCATGTCACCCTATGGGGTAATCTATAGGAAGCCTTGTAATCTTCCAGTTGAGCTTGAGCATAGAGCTTGGTCGGCTATTAGGACCATTAACTATGATCTTACTGCAGCAGATAAGGAGAGGCGACTAAAGTTGAGTGAGTTTGAGGAGATCTGATCTGAGGCCCATGAAAGTACTAGATTGTCTAACGAGAGGTCGAAGTTGGTTCATGACAAGATCATTATTAGGAAGGACTTTGCCCCAGTCATGAAGTGCTCCTATGTGATTCGAGACTGCACCTATTTCCAGGTAAACTTAGGTCCGACTGGATGGGTGCTTTTGTTATTACTCTTACGTTTCCTTATGGTGCAGTTGAGATATAGGATCCTGCTACTGGAGGTAAAGAGAAGGTCAATGGTCAATGATTGAAGCAATTCCTCAAACTACCTACGGAGGAGGACGTGAAGTGTCTGATGCCCCACAGACCACCCAGTGATTACTGATGAGTGGTGAGGTGGTTCGGGGGCGTTCAGTATCCGACCTAGTAGTGTTGTTCTGTCCATTGTATATGGTGTATATGGTATACTTTGTTTTCTTCTTTTTGCTTATACTCCCTTTTCCCACAATGTGTAATCTTGGTGTGGCGAAGGGGAAGCTATGCTTCAAAATTTTTAAAAAAAAAACCCTAACAGAAAGATTTTCTATGTAATTTTGGGGAGTTGTATCATCTTGATTAACTTTTGAGCCCTTGGACTTAATATCAAGTTGTATATGAGTAGTGTGCACGTAGTACACCTTGACCCCAAGAGTATCATTTCGTATCCCAATTCTAATCATGACAGTTCATTATAACTTGAGTTCAATCCTGATTCGTATAGCACCATTGTCTTAGGAATTTAGCAACCATGGGTGGATCCCCCACTTATCGTTTATTTGTTTCATTAAAAAAAAAGGCAAGAAAAATCAAAAATAAAAGTCTTAGAATTGGGTTTGACAAGTATTTCTTTGAGGCATGCGCTGCTGGGAGGTACCTTTTGAGGCAATATTGCTACTGTGAAAACTTACAACCAAAATAATTAGTCGATAAAGCTGTCAAGAGGGACTGATCATGGTTAGCTGAACCCCTGAGATGATGGTACACTAGCACATCGGGCACTAGGACGGATTCACTATTGCAAGGGCTTGTGGGGTGAAAAGTTGGTGTACGGATGTCATCTTTGGTGGCCAAGAGTTTGATATGTACATTGTGCTTATGTATGGTTTGATGCTTAGGTTACAGGGATGATTTATTGATCAAGTGTGTATAGTTTTCCCTATATATGTATGTATGTTTGAGGGGGGGAATATTTTCTATTGTCTTTCTCTTTTTCTTTTTCTTTTTCAAACATTTTGTGGGTATATCTTCTGCAAACCCTCACGAGACCACACTCGTCCACTAGAGGGAACCTAGGGGTTTTATGTGCAACCGTGATTCCTACAAAAGTGAGTTAAGTGTCTTACTTAGATTTTTTTCATTTCACTCGAGGATGAGCAAAGTCTAGGTGTGGAGGTATTTGTTTGAACACCGAAAGTGTCAAATTACGTACTTCTAATCACTTAGTTTTTGTTCATAATTGATATTATTTTTGAATTTTATTTGTTTATTATTTGATTTTTGTAGAAAACAATGTTGTGATTAAAATCTGATTGATTGGGCCAAAATAAAAGGAGAAGAAGAAATAAGGGGAAAAAAAGCAGAGAAGAACCCAGCTCAGAAGAGAAGCCCAATTGCAGCCTCCTAGCTTCTCAGCTCCCTACTTTCCCTTTCTCAGCAGCCACAAATTGGAAATTGAAGGGAAAATTGGGATTTTGGGTGAAAATTGGAATATGGGTATTATTAGAAAGATAGAAAATTTGATTTTTATTTGGCCAATCTTTATAATTAGGAAATTAGCATTAGTATAAATAGGGGCTTTAGGAGACTTTTGAAAAGCATCTCATCATCAATTCATCAATCTTCTCTTATTCTTTTATAGTATTGGTGTAGTTCTTGAGAATTCGTGTAATTTTTAGTTGAGATTTGATTGCAAGCTCTTCTTTCAATATAAATTCCGAGCTTTAGTTATCATTCAACTTATTAGTTCAAATATTATTTCTCTAATTCGAGCCTTCTACTCTCAAGTTGGAATTTCTCTACAAGAGTTCTCTTTCAAGATTCAAGTTCAAAGGTGACTCTCAAAGATTCAATCTTTATTTATAGATTTCTTGATTGTAGCTCATAATTTCTCCTCTTGAGGTAACTTCTTTCTTCCTTCTTACTTTTGTGCTAGCTTCAGTTAAAATTTCATGTTTCATGTTTGGATTATATTAATTCTACCTTATTTCTTTGTTGTTAATCTTAGTTTCACCTTAGTTTAAATTCTTGATTATTATTTGAAATTAATTCTTGTTCGGCTTGATTAGTTTAATAGTTAGATTCTAGTAATTAAACTCAACTCATCTCTATGGACGACCCGTAAAGTGCTACAACCATGACTATGCACTTGCGGCTTTATTTCACAGTTTTGAAACACAAATAAATTTTCCACGCTGTTGGCGGGGATGGTGTTGAAATTAATTAATAGTTTTAATTGTTAAATCACTTCATATAATTGTTTGAGCCTAGTCCTCATTTGTTTACTTGATTTAGTAGCTTAAATTTAGAGTAGTTGTTGGAATTGCTTACTTTGAAACACAAATAAATTTATTTGTGTTTTATATTATTTTATTCATCACCCTAAAATTTTGAACGTTATTGCTTTCAAAAAAAAATGAAAAAAGGGGAAAAAATTTGAAAATTTTTTTAAAAAAAAATCATAAAAACAAAGAGGTTTCTAATTGCATGAGTGCTTGGGTTAGGGATCCTAATAGAAAACACGAGAATGGAGTGGAAACTGACCTAAACAATAGTGAAACAGAACTTGAAATTGAAGATAAAAAGATGGGTGAAACGAGACCAATAACACTTAATGACATCTTTTATCCACCTAGGACCACTGCACCATCTTGTTTTAATATACTGGCCCTAGAAAATATTACTCTCGAACTTAAACCCCAATATGCCCATATGCTTCCCAAGTTTACGGCTGTGGAGGATGCTGACGTCTTTTTACGAGAGTTTGAAGAGGTTTGTTCCATGATGTGTTACCCTAATGTGCCCATCGATACGGTGCATTTGAAATTCATTCCATTTGCTTTAAAAGATGATGCTAATAATTGGATGTATAGCTTACCTGCGAACTCCATTACAAAGTGGGACGGGTTTGGGCGTGTCTTTTTGCGAAAATACTTCCCTAATAGCAAAACGGTTAAGCTAAGGAATGAAATTAATGAATTCGTGCAAACTGATAGGGAATCATTTTGGAAATACATTAATAGTTTTAAAAACCACTTATCTCAATGTTCTCCCTATACTTTAGACTAAGCCCGTTTATTTCAAATCATTTATGAAGGTCTTGACTAACAAAATGGGACAATGGTGGAGTCAATGTGTCAAGGGGGTTTTCTTTCTAAAAGCCCTGCTAATGCTTGGGAATTCCTAGAGGATCTAGCTGGAAAAAAACCATGCAATGGGAAACCACTAGATATCACGGCCTAAACTCTAGGTATAATGGGACAAGGGGTGGCATACATGCTGTGTCTGAATTGAGTCACCTAGAATCTTGACTTGCTGCCCTTGAAACTATGATGAAAGGATTAGTTCTACAACAATCCCAGCCTTCCCAGACTCCTGAAATGTGCTCCCAATGCCATGCGTTGGATCACACTTTGAGCGCATGTCCCTACTTTGCTCATCACTTGGCCTTAGGCCAAGAACAGGTGAAGATGGCCTACTAAAGACCAAAGAATGACCCATACGCTTCTACCTTTAATCCAGGGTGGCATATTCACCCTAACTTCTCTTGGAGTAATGGACCTAATGCGGTAGTGCCTAATCAATACGGAGAATTACCTCCAAACCCCTCCCAAACCATGCCAAGGCCTAATTACCAAGGTTTCTCAAATGGGCCTAGGCAACCAGTTCCTCCTCCCATGGCATCTAATACCCAATCTCAGCCTCCTCTTAGTTATAGTGAATTTGATAAATATGAGAGGAGAATCAAAAGTGACATGAAAAGAATGTTAAAAGAAAATATTGAAAGAATTCTTAGAGCAATAATTGAACAATTCTCTCATTCTACTATGGCAAACAGGGGGAAAGGAACCTTTCCCAGTCAGCCTGAGACCAATCCCAAGGGTGGAACCTCCTCTGACTCTGCTCCTGACACTTTTAGGAAGGTTAATGCTTTTATAACTTTGAGCTCAGGAAAAGAGATTGATAATCATGTGGGCGATAAGTTGAATGAGAAATCTGATATACCCCTACTATTGCCGTTGATGATTCTGGAGAGTGTAAAGAGGATGAGCCTACTGCTACAGTGACCACACCTCCTCCTAAGACTACTTCTACCCCTCCTATACAGGTTTAGAAATCTATAGCTCCTTTTCCCAACTGGCTAAAAGGGAAAAAGGACCAAACTCATATTGATAAGATTAGAGAGACGTTCTCCCAAGTCAAAATTAACATTCCCCTACTGAATTCTCTCCAATAGATGCCCCCGTATGCTATATTTTTTAAGGAGCTTTGCGCTACTAAGAGGGCAATTGCTGTACCCAAGAGAGCTTTGTTAGCGGCTAATATTGGCTCCATTATCTCTAATCAGTTTCCTGTCAAATACAAAAACCCCGGTTGCCATACCGTTTCCATAGTCATAGGCGACCAGGTCATTCGTAGAGCTTTACTGGACTTGGGAGCTAGTGTAAACTTGCTTTCATTAACTGTTTATTAGAGAGTTGGACTAGGTGAGCTTAAACCTTCCAAGATTGTCCTCCAATTAGCCAATAGGTCTACTAGAATAGCTCGGGGTCTGGTGGAGGACGTGCTTATTAAAGTGGGAGAATTCATATTTCCTGTTGACTTTGTGGTACTTGATACTGAAAGCGTGCCTAATGCTAAGTCCCATATTCCTATAATTTTGGGGCACCCTTTCTTCGGTACATCCAATGTTCTGATTAATTGTACGAATGAGATAATGAAACTGTCTTTTGGCAACATAACTCTGGATTTGAATATCTTTAACTTACAAAGACAGTTTGATTATTTTGATGATGTGGATCATTCTACCCTTAATTGGGTGAGTGACTTTTCTTATGATGAGTTGGAATTTGAGCACGTGGATAAGTTTGCTATTGAGTATGAGTACTTCTTTATTGATGACGAGCCTGAGTATGATGTGTTTGACTTTGTTAGATACTCTATGGACTTCATAGCTGAAATTGCTTCTGCTTGTGATACTCCTGGTGTGTCATTTGATCTAAAACCCTTTCCTAACTCCCTAAAGTATGCTTTTCAGTGTCCTAATGATTCCTTACCTATGATCATTGTGTCTGATTTGGACCAAAACCAAGAGAAAAAATTACTAGACTTACTTAGAAAAAACAAAGAGGCCTTAGGATGGACCTTAGGAGATATCAAAGGTATTAGCCCTACAGCTGTTCAGCACAGGATTCATTTAGAGGATGGTGCTAGACCTCACCAGGACCGACAAAGAAGGTTCAACCCGACTTTGCAGCAAGTGGCTAGAAAGGAAGTGTTGAAGTGGCCAGACCATGAGACCATATACCCTATTTCTGATAGTGAGTAGGTTACTCCTGTTCAAGTCATTTCTAAGAAGACTGGCATCACCGTGATTAGGAATGATAAGAATGAGCTAATTCCAACTTGAGTCCAGTCTGGGTGGAGGGTTTGTATTGATTATAGGAAATTAAATACATCCACCCGTAAAGGCCATTTTTCACTCCCTTTCATGTACCAAATGTTAGAGAGGTTAGCTGGACATTCATATTACTGCTTCTTTGATGGGCACTCTAACTATACCCAGATCTCTGTTGCTCCTGAGGATCAGAAGAAAACTACCCTTACCTGCCCCTTAGCACCTACGCTTTCAGAAGGATGCCTTTTGATCTATGTAATGCTCCTGCTACTTTCCAGAGATGCATGATTTTCATATTCTCTGATATGGTTGAACAATGGATAGAGATTTTCATGGATGATTTTTTTGTACTTGGGTGCTCTTTTGATAATTGTTTAATTAACTTAGAAAAAGTTCTGAAAAGACACAGGGAGAAAATTTGGACTTTAAACTGGGAGAAGTGTCACTTTATGGTGGAGAAGGGGATAGTATTAGGCCATGTGATTTCTAGTGATGGTATTGAGGTTGATAAGTTCAAAATTGATTTAATTGCTAATTTTCTCCCTCCCACCTGTGTGAAAGATGTTTGGTCTTTTCTTAGACATACTGGATTTTATCGCAGATTTATTCAGGACTTTAGTAACATTGCTAAGCCTTTGTCTAGTCTTCTAACTAAGGATGTGCCCTCTCACTTCTTTGAGAAGTGTGTAGAGGCATTACTAAGGTAAAGGAAGCCTTAAACACTGCCCATATTCTACATCCTTCTGTTTGGGGCGAGCCTTTTGAATTGATGTGTAACGCTTCTGATTATGTTGTTGGGGTAGTTCTAGGACAACACATTGATAAGAAACCCTATGTGATCTATTATGCTAGCCACACATTAAATGATGCCCAGATGTATTACACTGTGATAGAGAAGGAGTTTTTAGCTGTGGTATTTGCTATTGAGAAGTTTAGACCGTACTTGATTGGTTCTTATGTTGTTATTTTTACTGATTATGCTGCACTTAAGCACCTTCTTTCAAAGAAGGATGCTAAGCCCAGACTCGTGAGATGGATGCTCCTACTGTAGGAGTTTGACTGTGAGATTAGAGACAGAAAGGGTTCTGAAAACCTTGTTACTGACCACCTGTATAGGATTGTATATACTAGGGGTACCGAGGCCCCTATTTCTGAGTGCTTCCCTGATGAACAATTATTCGTGATCCATTCTGGCCCTTGGTATGCTGATATTGTGAGCTATCTTGTGACTGATGAACTGCTTGAGGGTTGGAATAACCATGACAGGGATAGGTTTTTGCACTTGATGAAATTTTACATCTAGGATGATCCTTACCTGTTTAAATATTGTTCTGATCAAATTGTGAGGAGATATCTCCCAAACCATGAGATTAGGAGCATTTTGTCTTTTTGCCATGACCAGGCCTGTGAAGAGCACTTTAGTGGAAAAATAACTACGGTCAAAGTACTTCAACGTGGATTTTATTGGCCCACTTTGTTTAAAGATGCCCATGAATACTATAGGAGATGCTCTAGATGTCAGCGATAAGGTCGTATCACTAGGAGGGATATGATGCCCCTCAACCCCATCATTATCATGGAGATTTTTAATGAATGGGGTATTGATTTTATGGGACCATTTTCAGTGTCTTTTGGGAATGTGTATATACTACTAGCTGTTGACTATGTGTCTAAGTGGGTTGAGGTTATCCCCACTAGGACTAATGAGGCTAGGGTTGTGGTGAAGTTTTTAAGGGAGAGCATATTTTCTAGGTATGGCATGCCTCGTGCGATCATTAGTGACCAGGGTACCCACTTCAACAACCGATCCTTTGATTCATTACTAAGACGGAGCTCTATTATCCATAGGCTAGCCATTCCTTATCATCTCCAAACCAGTAGACAGGTGGAAGTGGCCAATAGGCAAATAAAACTGATTTTAGAGAAAATAGTTAACAGAAACATAAAAGATTGAGCCAACAAGCTTATTGATATCTTATGGGCTTATAGAATGGCTTTCAAGACACCCTTAGGTATGTCGCGTTATAGGGTAGTCTATGGGAAGCCTCTTCATCTTCCAGTTGAGCTTGAGCATAGAGCTTGGTGGGCTATTAGGACTATTAACATGATCTTACTGCAGCAAGTGAAGAGAGGCGACTAAAGTTGAGTGAGTTAGAGGAGATCTGATCTGAGGCCCGTGAGAGTGCTAGATTGTCTAAGGAGAGGGCGAAGTTGGTTCATGATAAGATGATTATTAGGAAGGACTTTGCCCCAGGCATGAAAGTGCTCCTATATGATTCGAGACTGCGCCTCTTTCTAGGTAAACTTAGGTCCCGCTAGATGGGTCCTTTTATTATTACTCATGCATTTCCATATGGTGCAGTACAGGATCCTACTACTGGAGGTAAACAGAAGGTCAATGGTCAATGACTAAAGCAATTCCTCGAACTACCTACAGAGGAGGACGTGGAGTGTCTGATGCCCCACGAACCACCCAGTGATTACTGATGGGTGGTGAGGTAGTTTGGGGCATTCAGTATCCGACCTAGTAGTATTGTTCTATCCATTGTATATGGTGTATATGGTGTACTTTGTTTCCTTCTTTTTGCTTGATACTCCCTTTTCCCATAATGTGTAATCTTGGTGTGGCGGAGGGGAAGCTATGCTTCAAATTTTTGAAAAAAAAACCCAAAAAAAAAAAAGATTTTCTATGTAATTTTGGGGAGTTATATCATCTTGATTAACTTTTGAGCCCTTGGACTTAATAAAGTTGTATATGAGTAGTGTGCCTGTAGTACACCTTGAACCCAAGAGTATCATTTCGTATCCCAATTCTAATCATGACAGTTCATTATAACTTGAGTCCAATCCTAATTCACATAGCACTATTGTCTTAGGAATATAGGCAACCATGGGTGGATCCCCCACTTGTCATTTATTTGTTTCATTCAAAAAAAAAAGCAAGAAAAATCAAAAATAAAAAGTCTTAGAATTGGGTATGACAAGTATTCCTTTAAGGCATGCGCTACTAGGAGGTCCCTTTTGACGCAATATTGTTACTGGAAAACTTCCAACCAAAATAATTGAGTAGATAAAGTTGTCAAGCAGGACTGTTTATGGTTAGTTGAACCCCTGAGATGATGGTACACTAGCACATCGAGCACTAGGACGGATTCACTACTGCAAGGGCTTGTGGGGTAAAAAGTTAATTTACGGATGTCATCTTTGGTGGCCAAGAGTTTGATATGTACATTGTACTTATGTATGGTTTGATACTTAGATTACAAGGGTGATTTGTTGATCAAGTGTGTACAGTTTTCCCTATATATGTATGTATGTTTGAGGGGAAAATCAAAAAGATTTTCTATTGTGTTTCTCTTTTTCTTTTTCTTTTTCCCAAAGATTTTGTGGGTATATCTTCTGCAAACTCTCGCACATCGAGCACTAGGACGGATTCACTGCTGCAAGGGCTTGTGGGGTGAAAAGTTGGTGTACTGATGTCATCTTTGGTGGCTAAGAGTTTGATATGTACATTGTGCTTATGTATGGTTTGATACTTAGGTTACAGAGGTGATTTGTTGATCAAGTGTGTATAGTTTTCCCTAGTGTATATGTATGTATGTTTGAGGAAAAAAAAACTCAAAAAGATTTTCATTTGTCTTTCCTTTTTCTTTTTCTTTTTCAAAGATTTTGTGGGTATATCTTTCGCAAACTCTCACGAGACCACACTCGTCCACTAGAGAAAATCTAGGGATTTAAAGGGCTTGTTGTACGTGTTAAGTGCAACTGAGATTCCTACTAAAGTGAGTTAAGTGTCTTACTTAGATTTTTGTCATTTTACTCAATGATGAGCAAAGTATAGGTATGGGGGTATTTGATTGAGCACCAAAAGTGTCAAATTAAGTACTTCTAATCACTTAGTTTTTGTTGGCAATTGAGATCATTTTTGAATTTTATTTGTTTACTATTTGGTTTTTGTTGGAAATAATGTTGTGATGAAAATCTGATTGATTGGGCCAAAATAAAAGGAGAAGAAGAAATAAGGAGAAAAAAAAAACAGGGAAGAATGCAGCCCAGAAGAGAAGCCCAGTTGCAGCCTCCTAGCTTCCCAGCTCCCTACTTTCCTTTTCTCAGTAGCCACAAATTGGAAATTATAGGAAAAAATTGGAATTTTGGGTGAAAATTGGAATATGGGTATTATTAGGAAGGTAGAAATTTTGATTTTTATTTGGGCAATCTTTGTAATTGGGAAATTAGCATCAGTATAAATAGGGACTTTAGGAGACTCTTGAAAAGCATCTCATCATCAATTCATCAATCTTCTCTTCTTCTCTTATAGTATTGGTGTAGTTCTTGAGAATTCTTATAATTTTTAGTTGAGATTTGATTTCAAGCTCTTGTTTCAATTTAAATTCTGAGTTTCAGTTGTCATTCAAGTTATTAGTTCAAATATTATTTCTCTAATTCGAACCTTCTACTCTCAAGTTAGAATTTTTCTATAAGAGTTCTCTTTCAAGATTCAAGTTCAAAGGTGACTCTCAAAGATTCAATCTTTATTCACGGATTTCTTGATTATAACTCATAATTTCTCCTCTTGAGGTAAGTTCTTTCTTCTTTCTTACTTTGTGCTAGCTTTAGTTTAAATTTCATGTTTTATGTTTGGGTTATATTAATTCTACCTTATTTCTTTGTTGTTAACTTTAGTTTCAATTTGTTTTAGTTAAATTCCAAGTGTTTCATCTTAGTTTAAATTCTTGATTATTATTTGGAATTAATTCTTGATTGTCTTGATTAGTTTAATAGTTAGATTATAGTAATTAAACTCAACCTATCTCTGTGGACGACCCGTAAAGTGCTACAACAATGGCTGTACACTTGCGGCTTTATTTCACAGTTTTGAAACACAAACAGCTATTATATGATTTTAGATTACATAAGAATATCATTGTTGTAAACTAGAGAATAGTGGTTGAGATCATTGAAGATATTACCATTCTTATTTGGATTATCTGATGCACATTTTTAAAACCAATGCACCACTATCCACTCATAATATCCTTGGCGGGCACTAAAATCAGTTAAAGGAATGCTTTCTTCGTCCATTCTACTAGTATCCACTTTTACAGTCCATTTTCAAGAGCTCAGAGGCTCCTTGAGTTCTATTAGAAAGAACTACTTTACAGGAATATAATAATCATTAAATACAGTATTACCATTAGGGTTTTTTTCATTGATTACCATTTTAGCTTTTCCCCCTTTTTTAGCATGATTTCTCACCATTAATGCAGGACTGATGTGAGGACTCTTAGTGTTCCTGATTAACCCTGTATCTAAAAGTTCTTTGATTTCTTTATTAAATTCTCGGATATCTTACTGTGTATAAATCATTTTTTAAAGTTGGACAACAGTGCTAGAATATAACATAGCAATCTTTGCCAATATCTTGTCTTTGTCTCAAACTTTTTGCAGATTATCATAATCGAGTTCTTTGTATACATAGTTCTTCTTTGTGTTAACAAATTGTTCTTTAATAGATAACTCAAGCAGTGAGATTGTTAGTGTTACTTAACGTTGCACAAGGATTACCTTCTTGCCATGCTGACTGTGTATGAACTCAATCTTCTAATGAGTGTATGCCCGATTTAATTTATCAATGACAACCAAGTGAGCATTTATTGTGAATATGGTTTGGCTTATGGTGGGTCTGCATGGAGAATAGAGTCTTTAAAAGTCATTTCCTATAATCATATCATGAGATAGTTGATCAGTAGAACCATAAAACTGGTATAATACATTAGACTTCTTCTATTTCAACGGACAACCTTTTATAGCTTCATTATAGCTCATTATGCTATTATCAGCTATTCTTGTTTATAAAATATGTTTTTATTTTTTATCATATGAATTCTGAAAATAAAGATCGTTTTTCAAAATAGACAGAATAACCATTATCAATTTAAGCATACAATTCATATGTATTATATCCGTCTAAGCATGTATTAATGGTTATATAAATGCTATTAGGATTAGTATTGGTGACTGTATAACATATATCCATAGTTATATTTATAACTAATTCCTCGTCATAGATTGATTCACTAATTGTCCATATTTTCTACCCAACTATTTTTTGTACATTCAAAATGCATTCCTCTCATTTTACTGGTCATACTGATTGTATCATCTTCTTTAACTTCTTTGGTAATTGAAGATCTTTCTCCTCATTATGATCTTTCACCCATACTTCTTAATAGCTTTGGTTTAATTGTAATTTTTCCATTCGCATAAACTTTTGTTACATTTTTTCTTGTAGATTTTTGTAGGATTAGCAATGCTAGTTATCCAAGACCTATGAAGTTTTATCTGCTGCGGATAAGACTTTATCCTTTAAATTTTTGGCATTAGAATAGAACTTTCAAAATTTTCTATCTCTATCATTGTTACCTTAGTATTTGAATCTATAGTATTATATAATTTGTAGATTTTGGTTTTTTCAGAATATTTCAGTGGGTAGCCTACTCTCGACATATCCATCCCAATTGTTTTTATGTTAAGGAATAGAAAGGTTTTAGCCAATTCATCTTTTAGACTCACATAATATCTACATTGGCAATTGAATCCTACTAAACCTATACACAAATTGGTCTTAATCCCTATGATAATTTGATTATTAAATTTAGTATGTCTAATATCACATAGTAAAACATAAAGGCCAATATCTTTGCCGTAATACTATAGTGGTGTAATTTGAGGTTGGACACTTCCAAAATGGATATGTCCATTTTCTCAGTCCTTGTTATGCTTAGGGATATTTTTTCTAATTGATGAGAGTAACTCTCCCACATCGAATTCACAATCTTTTATCTCTAAATCAGCTTCCATTATCTCGCACACATGGTTATTTTTTAATTGAAATATAAGATTTTTTTTATAGACCACATCTTTCTGTATTATGGAAAGGACTCATCTCTTTTGACCTCTTCATTCTCATTATCTACTATAAATTCTTCTCATTGAATCATCGGGACCAGTTGAACTACATTTCATCATATGACTTGTTTCTTCATAATTCCTTTATTCATATTCATCTTCCAATACTATTTTCATTTTTTTTAGGGCCGGTTCTAGTGTTTTTTTTCTGCGAAGTTCAAAATAATCTAAGCTAGCCAAAGTTTCAATAAGCTTATTATTGTTCTTATTTTTGCATTCATTTGCACAATGCCCCATTTCTCCACATGCTCAATACTTACAACTATTTTTCCTATAGGACAATAGGCCACTTTTCTAAAAAACCTCCTCTTTTTGGGGCTTGGTTTATTATAATACTTATGTTGCATTTTCTCTCCTTTGCTTGCTAAAGCTATTTTTCCTATAAATTTTTATTTTTCTTCTTTTCTCAGGTTCATTTCTCCATTGATGAAAAGTATCCCAACAGGCTAGAAATTGCTTCTTCATTTTCGGGTTTTTTTTGGGGGGGGGGAGATCAAGAGATTGATCATTAACTCATTTTCTTAAATAAGATATTCTTGTACCAACTGTATCAATGATATTCACTTATTCAAGCCAAGTAATATATTTTTCCCTGATTACGAAATTTATGGAATAAGGTAATTTTTCATAAAATATATCAAGATTGGTTCCATTATAATCAATTTTGTAATACATTTTACTGAATTAAGGAATATAATTTTCTAGAAACCTCATGTTCAAGAGCTTTGTTATTAATTTTTCTTTGTCAGTCTCTGTCTTTTTCTTTGAAATCAAGTTTAGCTCCAATAAATTCAATTTCAATTTTCTTACATAATTTTTTTACGTATCGAATGGTGTTTTCATCATTCTTAATACATTTTTCCTTCCTCATATAATGATTCGTACTAGACAGTTATTGTGCCATATAAACTATATTCGATATAGTTTTGGAAATTTTCAATATTTCATGCTATAATTCAGGTTTAGGATATTATTTATACCCCTCTTCCAATGCTTAAATATTTCTCCTGCATTACCAACTCCATCTATGTGTAGGATGTAACCCGTTTGACTAATTGTGGTAAAACTAATAACTTCAAAGGATGTGGTTTTCTTTGGAACGAGCCCAAATGAAAAGTTAGTTGTTCCTCCTACTAAAACATATCTAGGTCTCATAAAATAGGTATTTATTCTAGACGATTCTCCAAACTCTTCAAGTTTTGGAATTACATTGTTAACTAAATTGAATTCAAATTCATCGACATTAAATTCTTCACCAATTCCATTAATCTCATTTTCAGCCACCAATTTTCCAAGTTGTTTCTCTACCTTTCTTCAAATTTCCTCTAAAGGAATGACATCCATTTCCTCTAGTTTAGTTAAGTTGTTGATATATTTATTTTTTAACTGAATATTATTTGTCTCTTCATTATCGTTAGTTGTTTATCTACTATTGCACTCATGATTTTCGTTAACTCTTCTAGATTTTGCTCGTTATCATACGTATTTTATAGCTTCTCTAGTCATTCTCTTGTTCCTATATGATGGCAACCCTTTATTGGACTAGATGGAGATGGCTATGGTTTTTTTTCTCATTTGTTTTGGGGGGGGGGGGGGGATGAAGAAATTTCACTAGCACTTAATTATTCGCCAACTAAGCATATTAAAATAATAGTATTATACATTAGTTAATTAACCATACGCACGATTAGTAGTGGATTTAGTTGCATTCTTTTTCTTTTTTCTCCTCACTAAACTAAATTCAAAAATAAAAATAAAACAAGGAAAGTTGCACTTTTGAGAACGACGTCACGTGTGTGTGCAAATTAGATGTTAGAGATCTTTTTTTTCGATCAACATATTAGACATCTAGAAATTGGAGTATAAATATTTTCTTCAAAAAAATTAGAAGACATAATCATATAAATATGAGAAGTTATTAATTAATAATTAAAAAGCTTCAAAGTGCATCTAATGCTTTTTGATGTCTTCTTTCTTCAAATTTTTCACATTATCTTAATTTGAGTTGAACTACTATTAACTCTCGCGATACGTATTCTTCTTAAAAGCTTATTTAAACAAAATAATTATCAAGCTATTAAAATAGCATCGGTTAAAACAGAGATAGTTACTTCAATATCAACAAAAACGAAAAATCACATTGAAAAAAAAAAATCTCACCGTGATAAGTATTATCCATCACGTGGATCCCCTATGAAGCAAATAACATATTCGGAGACCCCCCCCCCCCCTTCAAAAAAAATCAAAAAACAAAAAAGAGACACATAGACAGAGAGACCAAAAAAAAATGGGAACTTGGAGCTCCCACTTGTTGGAAGCCGTTGGTCAGGGGCTCATGGCAAATCACCACTGCCAGACTCGTAATTCTGCAATGTTTTTAAAAGTTTTTCTTTCATTTTCCAACATCGTCCGCAGCAAAATCCAAAATAGTTGAAAATATCTACCGTGACAAAAATGCCGACAATAATTGGGCGGGGCCCAATGAGAGGAACAGCCCGGTAGCAGGTATATGGGCTCAATATCAGGAAGAGAGGTTGCAGGGTTTGGACTTGGACTTATCCAACATGGACCACATGACCTGGACATCCTCGTATGCACATGCCATCACTTCTCCCTGTAGCTTTACGTCCATCCCTCCTCTATTTTCATTGTCATTTTCTATACCCGTTCAAACGTGTAACAAACAGCACCGTTAGTAGCATTGTCATATTTAGAGCTAGAAAACAAATAGAGTTCGATTAACATATTTAATAAACAAGTCAATTTTATATGGCCCTTTAAAATAGTTTAGATTTGCTCAAAACTGAAAAATAATAAACTTTCACACTCATATCCTTGTCCTGGTGCCTATCACCAGATTTGGTAATATCTTTTCCTAATTCCTAGATGAAATTTTGCTACAGTAAATGTTTGTAAGACGATAAATATGAAGCTTAAAATATGACCTAATGTAACATTTTATTTCACAATAAATTTTATAATACAGATAAATATTTGTCATGAGATTGTGACAAAAAAGTCAATAAAGTTTTCTTGATATGTGGCCTTAGTAGGGATGGCAATAAAACCTGTACCCATTTAAAACCTGAAAAATCCGCCCCGTTTATCACCCAAATGGGTGACGAAAATGGATTTTAAATGGGTATAGGACGGTTTTAAGAAAAATGAATACGGGTGCGGGTACGGGTACGAGCTTCACCCGCCCCGTACCCATTTTTTATTAATTTAAAAAAACCCAATCTAACTTAATTAATCAAGCTTGGCAGTCCAAATATCCAGCCCAAATTTGCATATCTTACTGGTGGATAGGTAATTTATGCTCCTCATGTGGATTGTTGTTACTTGTTGTGACCAAACATTATGGCAGGGGATGCTTAGTAGGCGTTCAACAAAAACGCGTTGATGACTTGTTGAATTTACTAATATTGAATTCAAGTATGGGTTTAATATAGGTATTAATTTTTATTTGCTATACAAACCTAAATAAAACCCGCAAACCCGCAAAAATCCGGTGGGTAAGAATATGGGTGTAGTTTTTCAATACCCGATGGGTATGAGTACGGGTATGGGTACTATTTTCGAAAATGGGTACGGGTACAGGTACGGCTCAACCCGCCCCGTATCCGCCCCATTGCCATTCCTAGGCCTTAGAGCATATGCAATAGTGATCCATAATTTTGGATCACAAGTGGGGGCCCATACCCTCATATCATCTCACGAGCTAACTTGTTCTCTTTTCTCTACATCCTATGGATCATTAACTTGGATCACCAAATAAAATAATATTTTATGGACCCTACCACTAAAATATTATTGGGTTTTAGACTTTTAAGAACTTAGTTGACAAAAAAAGAAAAAGAGAAAATGTGTAAGGGACGGATCACGGCCGTGAGTTGGACCGTGGGATGAGCGAAGTGAATCACTGATGTATGATGTTTTATGGACCGTGAGCCAAATTTTTGGCTCACGAGCCTTGCATCACAATGTTCTTAAAGTTGTATGGCAACAAAATTAAATGATGTGATTAGTATTGTATGAGATGTGAACATTTTATACCAGAAAAGCCCATAATGATTAGTGATTTAAAGTGAATGGTTGGTATATAGGACTTGACCACATCGATTTATTTGTTCCTGTTCAGTTGTGTAGTTGAAGTTTTTCAATTTGAATTTTAAATAAATTTTTAAATTTAGAGTGGAGAATTTAATACATTTAAAAATTTTCAATAATTTTTAAAATTGGGCTGCCTTTCTAAATAGTGACACGAACTTACAAGATATACGACAATGAACCAATAAAAAGAATACTCCTTAAGTATTGCAGAAATCATGTCATCTGATCTTTAAAAGAATTTCGATAGATCGAACATGTCATCTCATTGAACAAGTATAAGAAAAATAACTAAATAATAGGAAAAATAACTAAATAATAGGAATACCAACGGATTCAGCTTGTAAAGCCATAGTAATAATTCTTGAAGAGATACGTAAAATGTATATTAGAGAATAGAGGAAAAAAGGGCATCCATATTAATTTTCAAATAATCTTTTAATTGGACAAATTAAGTACAGAAAATTGATATGAGCTAGATCTAAACATAAATTTTGAACAAATCCACAAAAGACAGATGACAAAATAATGACTGCACTCACGAATTGGGATTCAGAAAAAGAAGCACAATTAATTTACCTGGCTTGGACTTCTTTTCCCTAGGCTGTTGGTGGTTGAGAAAAGTACAAGCTTTCTTGAGTGGTGTTGTGATGGTTTTAACCCATGAATTGGCTGCCATTTCTTCTACTTTCGTAGCTTATGATGGGAGGATTGTGCCTTTTTTTTTTTTTTTTGTTTTTTGGGAAATCACAAAGAACTTGACCAGCTCGTCCACTCTGAGGAGTGCTATATATTGAGGAGGAGTACGAGAGAGAAAAGGGTGAAGCCTAATGAATCGAAGTAGAACGAGTAATAAGTTAAATGTTTATGGAAAAGAGAGAGAGTGGGATGAGGGAAGCGAACAGGAAGGAACGGCAAGATCTGTGTGAGTCGAGCAAAGAAGATAGGATGACAATCTCCATCCCATCCCCCCCCCCCCCCCCAATATTTATTATTACTATGCTTATTTAAAAAAATTGAACAGTGGGAAGTAATAATTGGTGGGTAGGGATGGATGCGAGACGAGATCAGGGCGGATTGAGCTATACTTGTACCCATATTTATTTTCAAAAGTCAAAACCATGTTTATTGGATTTTGGATGGTTGTACTCATAAGCATAGCCATCGGATTTTCGAGTTTATGGGTTTTATTTGGATATATATAGAATGCACAAAGTGCCACCTATATTAACCCATATTTGCATGTATATTTAGCTTTTTTACTTGGTCAAACAACTAATTTTGATCAAAAAAGCTCTTTTTGATTAAAAAGCTCTTTAAAAAGTTGTTTGCTAAATACCCCTATATTTGATTAGCAATTTCAAGTGACGCTATTAAATTCATGTCCGGATGAACTCATGAAAGTTAAAACTGTAAAAAAAATTAATTTTTTTATTTCTACATAAATAAACACTCTACACTTAGAGTTTCATGCTAAATATTTATTTTTAGATTTTACCATATTTTGATCGCCTTTTACTATCAAATTGGATACACAATCAGGCATGGATTTTAAAAATCCATATCCATACCCGTACCTATTTTCAAACGCAATACCTATATCTATATTCATACTCACTTGAAACCCATTTTCATAATCCACTCAAGTATGAAATGGGGCGACTTTTGATCAGATTTTCGGGTTCGGTTAATATTCCCATTTCTATTGGTAGGGGAGAGAAATGGGAGTAATAAGGTCTAAAGGAAGCACATGGTGTAGACACCCAACAAAACTCGACACGTGAAGTCCTTTAATATGAGGGCTAATTTTATTATTCTTCTGAGTTAGGACCTGTTCTTTTCGTGGGTCAATTCATATTTACCCATTTCAACCTATTTCAACCTACTTGAAAAAAAATATCAATTTCAACCCACTTCAACCTACCTCAACCCACTTCAACCTGCCTCAACCCACTTCAACCAACTTCAACCCACCCCCTTCATAATTTTAATAATTTGTAAAGTATCATGTGAGATTTAAGGTCTGTTGTTTTCGTTGGTAAATTGGGTGGATAAAAGGGTGAAGTAGGTTGAAGTAGGTTGAGGTGGGTTGAGGTAGGTTGAAGTTGGTATTTTTTATTTTTTTTTTTTGAGGTGGGTTGAAATAGGTTGAATTAGGTTGAAGTGGGTTGATGTAGGTTGAAGTGCGTTGAAGTTGATATAAAACATATAACAAATAAAACATAAAAACATAAAAATAAAAAAATAAAAATAAAAAATAAAAAATAAAAAATAAAAAGTAAAAAATAAACAAATAAACAAATAAACAAATAAACAAATAAAAAATAAGAAATAAGAAATAAAAAATATAAAATATAAAATATAAAATATAAAATTAACAAATTAACAAAAATTAAAAAATAAAAAATAAAAATAAAAAATAAAAATATAAAAATATAAAAAATAAAAAAAGAAATTAAAAAATTAGAAAAATCAAAACATATAAAAAATAAAAAACACAAAAATAAAAAATAAAAACATAAAAAATAAAAAAATTAAAATTAAAAAATAAGAAAATAAAATAATAAAAAGTAATAAGTAAAAAATAAAAATAAAAAATAAAAATAAAAATAAAAATAAAAAATAAAAAATAAAAAATAAAAAATAAAAATAAAGAATAAAAACTTAAAATTTAAAAATTAAAAACAAAAATTAAAAATTGAAAAATTAAAAATTAAAAATTAAAAATAAAAAATAAGAAATAAGAAATAAGAAATAATAAATTAAAAAAATTAAAATTAAAAAATTAAAAATTAAAAATTAAAAATTAAAAATTAAAAAAATAAGAAATAAGAAATTAAAAAATTAAAAGATAAAAAATAAAAAAATAAAAATAAAAAAAATAAAAAAATAAAAAATAAAAAATAAAAAATAAAAAGTAAAATAAAAAATAAAAAGTAAAATAAAAAATAAAAAATAAAAACTATAAAATATAAAATATAAAATATAAAATATAGAAAAAATAGAAAATAAAAAATAAAAAAGAATAAACAAAAATTCCACAAAATTTCGATAACTTCATAAATTATCACACATTAATTACATTCTCATTATTTTAACCTACTTCAACCCACCATATAAAAAATATATCAACTTTAACCTACTTCAGCCTACATCAACCAACTTCAACTCACTTCAACCTACATCAACCCACTTCAACCTACTTCAATCTATTTCAACCCACCTCAAAAAAAAAAAAAAAATACCAACTTCAACCTACCTCAACTCACCTCAACCTACTTCAACCTACTTCACCCTTTTATCCACCCAATTTACCTACGAAAAAACAGGCCTTTATTATAAATAATTTATTGTCAACTAATAATTATCAAAAGAAGACTGTTAATTAGTATTAAGCGTCACAGTTAAAGTTATAATTGAAAAACATGACTAACTAATTAATGCTTATGGCGTTTATGAGCAACAATCGATACTAAAGGCTTGTTCTTTTCGTTGGTAAATTGGGTGAGTAAAAGGGTGAAATAGGTTGAAGTAGGTTGAGGTGGGTTGAAGTTGGTATTTTTTTTGAGGTGAGTTGAAATAGGTTGAAGTGGGTTGATGTAGATTGAAGTGGATTGAAATTAGTATATTTTTTGTGTGGTGGGTTGAAGTGCGTTAAAATAATGAGAATGTAATTAATGTGTGATAATTTATGAAGTTATCAAAATTTTGTGGAATTTTTGTTTTTTTTTGTTTTTTTTATTTTTTTATTTTTTATTTTTTATTTTTTATTTTTTATTTTTATTTTTTTATTTTTATTTTTTGTTTCTTATTTTTTATTTTTTATTTTTTTATTTTTTACTTTTTATTTTGTATTTTGTATTTTTTTATTTTGTATTTTTTATTTTGTATTTTGTATTTTGTATTTTTTATTTTTTTGGAATTTTCTATAGCTTTTGTTTGGAATAAAACTAAAACGATAAAAAATAAAAAAATAAATACAAAAAATTAAAAAAATTAAAAATACAAAAAATGAAAAATAGAAAATTAAAAAGTTAAAAAGTTAAAAAGAAACATAAAAAAATTAAAAATTAAAAATTAAAAATTACAAATTACAAATTACAAATTAAAAAACTAAGAAATTAAAAAAAATAAAAATTAAATACAAAAAATTAAAAATAAAATTAAAAATTAAAAATTAAAAATTAAATTAAAATTAAAATTAAAATTAAAATTAAAATATAAAAAATAAAAAAATAAATATTAAAATATTAAAATATTAAAATACAAAAAAATAAAATTAAAAATTAAAAATTTAATAATTTAATAATTTAAAAATAAAAAACTAAAAAAATATATAAATACAAAAATAAAACAATTTCAAAGTACGATAATTTATAAAAAAGTAGTATAGTGAATTTTTTGGTGCAAAAATGATTAAGTCTCATATGATACTTTACAAATTATTAAAATTATGAAGGGGATGGATTGAGGTTTGTTGAAGTATGTTAAAGTAGGTTGAAGTGGGTTGAAGTTGGTATTTTTTTTTCAAGTGGATTGAAGTTGGTTGAAATAGGTTAAAGTATATTGAAATGAGTTGAGGTTGATAAATTACAATTGACCCATGAAAAAAATAGAGCCTAAATATTGATAATAATTACTTACAATAAATTAAAAAGAACATATTTAAATCCTAACAAATTTTGCTTGTCTCATTAATTGCACGTGTTAGGCTTCCGACTTTCCCCATTCATCACTGCCATGATCACCGACCATCGACATTAACGTTTTCGATTGAAGTACAATTACACCAACCTCCCGCGTCCCATTTTCAATGGCCTACATTAACTAGGTTTGTACGAAGAAAAACAAAGACCACTCAAAACTAACTTGAGACTAAATCTTACAATCATTGGGTATACGGAGGAAAAGTCGAATAAATTGCATGTGCGAATTTTTTTTCCCGGCTTTTTCTAGTGTTTCTTCTAACATCGTACAACGTGAACGATAAATATGAAATTTCTTAAATGTGATAAGTGTGGAGTGATTTTTCAAAAAATAAAACCTATCAAATAAAATAATTTTCACAATGTGTACCCATTAAAATTTATTCTCTATATACTTTCATCGCTATCAAAATGTGAAGTCTATTATAAAACTAAATTTTCAAAGGATATTTAGAGAACAAAAAAGTTCCTATTCTGCCTAGTTAAAATTATTCCCAATATACTTGGCTACCGAACAAATCATGTCAAATCAACATAAAAATTTTTTTACCTCTGTAAAAACAATTACAATAATTTTTCTCTCTAAAAAAGTTATATTTTGAAAATTTTTATCCTTTATATGGTGCAAACCAAGCCTTAACAAATTGATGAAGTTCAATAGTGTTGTCGGTTTTTTTTAAATATATTAAAATTGACTATTTTTTAGTAATTGAAACTTTATTAGTAAATAATTAAATTTCACAGCACACTAGTCCAAAAAAGCTATTAGAAGAAAGGAAAATATTATATGATAAAGGACAAACAAATCAAATAGCACAAGCTAAAATTAAGTTTCTTTTAAAAGTCAAACTTGTGCAAACACCAACAACGAGAATTGTAACTACAAACAGCAACCACATATTGCACCATGGACACCTCAGACTATGAAGTCCACTATAGTTAGTTGTTCTTTTCACTGTGAGTACCAGGCAACAATATATTGCACCAGAACGCCCACTAGACTATGAAGTTCAACATAGTCAGTTAATCCTTTCCACTTTCTAATCTGAACACCAGAATTCTATGTAAATATAAAAATTTTCCTAAAGTTCAACAAGAAAATATAAAGCCAACCTTTATTTGAGTAAAACTAGCTAGTATACTAAAATCCAAAAAAAAAAAAAAAGAAAAGAAGGAAGAAGATGAAGCTGGATAAGAAATTTGCTTGCAAGCTTTCCTATCATAAAATATTATAATTATTTTTATTTTCCATCATTGAAAATTTGATAAAAAGAAAAGTTAACGCAAAAGAATGTGAAGAAAGAAAGGTTCGGGAGAAAGTGAGTTTTTTTTTTTTTTTTGGGATTGAGGAAAAAGTACAAGAATTTGGATGAGAAATTTGAATGTTGATGAATTACTTAAATTATGTTGATATCATTTAAGTAATATGAGGTTGGAGGAGGTCATTAATTCTTTCGGGAACTTTTTTCGAACTTTTTTAAAAATTTTATGAGGAAAATTTTATCACTTGTTTCTAACAGTTTTTTCACCTAATTTTCCTCCATTTTTTTTAATTTGTGATTTTTTCTAAATCAAACACAAGAAAAAAAATTACTTTTCCAAAATTTTTTCTTTCAATCAAATTTTTCTAGGTCCAAACCGAGCCTTAGAGAAATCAAGAAAAAAAATAAATTTTATGTTTACTTGACATAAGTTGCTGACCTAAAAAAATATACATGGAAAATAAATTTTAATGGTATATTCTGTGAATTATTTTATGTTAAGAGGTTTTTTTTTTTTTTTTGGTTTGGAGAAATTAGTCACAATTGCGAGACTTCTACACCAAAAAAAAAAAAAAAAAGCAAATACGAGACTTAATTCTTTTGTTTTTTTTTTGGAGGGGCACCTTTTGTCAAATATGCATTTTTGGAATTGTTTTTAACTTATTGTTACTGAGGTTTATTACCATGTTAGCTAGGTAATGTAGGCCTTGGTTTTAGATTCGTCTCTATGTTGGATTAGACTTTTATGTTCATTGATTTTCCCCCCTTCTTTTTCTGGTTAAAACTAGATTCAAAAGTTTCGGTTAAAGTTTTCCACTCTTTACTTCATAGATAGTTTTTAGTAAATGCTCTTCTATTTTCTAAGACACTCACAAAAACTTTTCTGTTAAATACGTTACAAATAAACTCAAACTAAAAATCTATTTCTTAGTGTAAAAACATTGCATGTGAAAATTATGTAGAACTTGCTTTGTGAATTTATAAATGAACTTTATAAATAAACTAGAGTATTTGGAACTGAATTGTGTTTATCAATGTCAAAAAAATATTGCATTTGCTTTGTCAAAGGGGAAAATTTTTTTCACAAAAGGTAATTGTCTTAATAAACATGCATTAGTTTCTTATTACACAAATATGTATGTGGCTTGATTAAAAAAAAAAAAAAAGTTAACTCCTAATTTATTGGTCAATCTCAAACAAGGCACAGGAGCGACCGGCGTCAAAGAGGGTGCGGAGGAAGAGAACAACTTATACTGTATAAGGTTTCTTTTCCACCCCGGTGGGTTCCGACTTTATACAATATAAGCATCTAAAGCCCTGTTCTTTTCATTAGTAAATCCCAATTTATCAACCTCAACTAACTTTAATTCACTTTAACTGACTTCACCAATTTCAATAAAAGAAATACACATTTCAATTAACTTCAACAAAAAAAAAAACACATACTTTAACATACTTCAACCCATTCCTACCAATTTCAACCAACTTCACCCATTTACCAACTCATATTTCTCCGAAAAGAATAGGCCCTAAAAGTATATATTTTAGCCTACCATTATTTATGTATGGTCACCATATCGTATATTAGTAATGAAAAGTTTGTCGGTCGGAGTCGCTACATACAGTTTTGTTTTTGTGAATGAACAATTGTAGGTGGGAGCACATGTCTTGAGATTTTTGATATTTAGCCTTAGTGTTTACCTCTTGAAATCGGTCTCTATATGTTAGAGGTGTGCAAAACTAGTTAACTGGAGTTTTGGTTAACCGGTTTTTCGATTCCAGAAAATTTCGAACTGTAACGGAATCAAAAATTTCAGTTAACCGTTTGTCGGCTACCAAAAAATTTCAGTTCTTCCAAAACCCGAACTGTAACTGAACCTAAAAGTTGGTTAACCAGTTTTCGGTTCGGTTAACCGGTTTTTCGGTTCAGTTCGGTTACCGATTAACCGTTCACAAATAAATAAAAAATTACCTAAATTTTTCATTTTTTATGATTAAAATTTTTTCATAAAAACTAAATTTTGGTTACAATTCATAAAGAATTAAAAAAATGCACTTTTTTACCTAAATTTTTTATTTCCTATGTATAAATTGTTTGGAAAAAAAATAATTTTGTTTCGGTTAGCTTGCGGTTGACCGAATTTTCAAATCGTTTGAACTGTAATTGAACCGATTTTTTTGAAAAAATTGTATGATTAACCGGTTTTTCGGTTCGGTCTGTTCGGTTTGTTCGATTTTTCGGTTTGGTTTTCGATTTCGGTTTTTTTTTGCACACCCCTAGTGTATTGGTAGAAAAATCTGCAGTAATAAGACTACTCTGGATCTCTTCATACATGACTGCCGTGGGATCCGCGCTTGAATGGTGGTGCTAGTGTTGTTGAGTCTTAGCACTCAGCTTTGCATAGATAAATTCATGGAAATTTGCTTAATAGTGTTGTTTCAATTAACACTTTTCACTTTAGAGCTCTGTTTTCTTATAGCTGTTGTGTCTGTTTCTTGGTGGGCTTTGCCTCTAGAAAAAGTGGAGAGACAATGGACTAATTTGCCCTTGAATAAACGAAATGGCTGAGGTCAGCTCTGTCTCCTCCGTTACTGTTCCCTTTCTCTTTCTTCGCTGACTCTTTACTAATTGTATTTTTTTTTCTCATTGCAAATAAAAATGTTAATTCAATATTTTCTCATTTAAAGTAGATTATTTTGTTAGGATTCGTCATGTAAATAGAAAAATTAAATATTTATAATATAGAGTAATATTTTTTAAAGAATTTTAGTCATGTTATTCATGTCTCTTGTTATAAATAAACTCATTCTTTTCTATTAAAAAATTGTTAAGTTTTGTTATATGACTTCAGATAAAAATCTCTAATTTAAATAAAATTATCATTGGACATTATTCATCTAAAATTTTATTTTTTAATTTTAGTGATTTCTTATTTCAATGAAAAAATATATGATGGAAATCCAAACACTAAATCAAGAAGGCTAAACCCTAAATCATAAGCCTCAATCGTAAATACTTGTACCCCATGTAGTAGTTAAAAGTCATGGATATATGTTAACCTCAAACTGTAAATATAATTACTTGGGTTAATTTAAGTCAATTTTTAGGATAGAATAAATCCCGTCGTTATCTTCTAATTACAAATAAGTTTTGTTCCTTGAATCAAGATAGCTATGATTTTTTCAAAAAAGTAAATAGATAGGCTTTATTATAATTAAACTAATTAAAGAGACACGCTATTTGCATTTCCTTTCTCTTCTCTCTTTATTAAATTCTTTTAAAAAAAGCTTTGAATTATTCTTAAAATATATTACTAACCGCCCAGCAGAAAAAAAGAAGTGCAATAATTATAGAGAGGATGGGGACGTATTTTTTTTTTTGGGAGGGGGAGCTAAAGATTTTTGAGCTAGTTTTTAGTAATTTAAAATTTTATTTTTCTTATGTGAAAAAACACTCTAATTTACGATCAATATATAAACCGCGGTGGTGATTTAATATTATAACTCATAAACTTGAAACACGAATAGAATTACCCGACTTAACTAAGTTAGATTTTGAGGATGATGTGTATGATTAATGTTTGCTTAAAAATTAATGGTTGTCAAGTGTTGAATGTATTCAAATGATGAACATTGGTTGCCTAGATAGTATTTTATATATTTTAACCTTGAAATATATATAGAATTACCCGAGTTAACCACGTTAGACTTTTGGAAAGATGTGTATGATTAAAGGATGCTTAAAAATTGATGATTTTTCAAGTGTCGAATGTATTTAAATAGTTAACATTGCTTGCATATATCGCACTTTATATACGTTAACCTTAAATATATATATATATATATATATATATATATATATATATATATATATATATATATATATATATATATATAATTATTCGGGTTAGCCCAATTACACACATATACATGTGTGTGTATATCTAATATTGAAAGACTATTCCGCGTCAAATGGGGGAGAAGGACACCATTAACGACTGATGGTAGTGCTGACAAACACAAAGATGAAGTTGGGTGGAGTACCCGGTGGACCATGCTCATTCAAATACCTATACAGGTTGAAGAAGGTGGAATTACCCACCCATAGGTGCTTCAGCCCCTCCCGCAGCTCCCATCGCCTGAACCCTTCCCGAAAGACAACTTTAGGCCATCTCTAATGAAGTGATACATTGGTGACGTTATATCCAGGAGATCTGCATACAATTCCACTCACATTTGGAGCACCATCAGGTGGATAAACGAGACTGTAACGGTCGATACTATCCACCAGGCCTCGGAGTTCAGGCAAATATTCTTTAGTCATAGGCATGCGGCTTGCTGCGCTCCCCTCAATGGTGAGTCCGCTGGTATGATTCCATTCGTAATGTTAATGGGATTGTCTACTGGGTTTGGTGTTGTTGACATGATTGATTACTTCACCTTGTTCTTTCTTGGAAGTAAATGGGACATACATACCTACATATATATATATATATATATATATATATATATATATATATATATATATATATATATATATATATATATATATATATATATATATATATATATATTTGCACATTCAAGTTTGTTTAATGTAGTGTTTTTAATATATTACATCAATTCTTTTGGTCTACAGTTTAATTAAAATTGGTTTCCCAAATCTGTTGTATACAGACAACGATTTGTTATTTTTATACAAATTTTTTATATTTTATATTAATTCATCTAATTTTGTCTAAATATGTTAGTTTAATTCAATTAATATTATTCTCATATTTTATATAAAATATTCTAATTTTGGGTTACTTTTGTAAATCATCTTCTAATTAAATAATTTTAAAATGAGTTTGGAGTGAATTTATACATTATTTTCTAATTAAATATATTCTCAAATACTTGTTATTTAAAATTAGTTGTGGCTGATTATCTTCTAATTAAGGATAGTCCCAAATATTTACCTTTTAAAATTAATTTTTAGTCGTTATCTTCTAATTAAATATTTTCAAATACTTGTCTTTAAAATTAGACTGATTTTTGTAAGGGAGTAAACCTATGTTCAAATGAAAGTTATATATATTCCTAAGTCCTTACACTTTTTTAAGCAATCAAACACTTACATGTTAAATTAATTCAAAACTAACTTTGTGATTTTACAAGGAAGTTCTTCTAAAGAGAAGTAACTAATCAAGGTGAGAAGTGTGAGGGATGGGGTAGTTGGTAAAGGAAAAAAGATAAGACAGCATAAGAGGATTGGCTGTTAGGTCAGAGAAGCAGTGATGACTGATGAGGGGTCCAGGCAAAAAAGTAGGGGCATAACTGGAAACTTTGCCCGACAAGCCCTGTGTACAATGTCGAGTTGGCAGACCAAATTAACAACAACAGACAAGAAAAGATTCAAAGTGAAAAGTGTTAATTGAAACAACACTGCTACATAAATTTTCCATAAATTTATTTAAATACCTGTTTGCATTTTTTTAAAAAAAGGATAAGAGCGGCCACGTCCTATTTTTAGGCAAACGCAGTGGGCCAAGAGGTCCGTGCGCGTGGGGGAAGGCAAGCCCTATCCGGGCCTGAAGGCCCAAAGCCAAGCCTTACCTCCACCGCCAAGATATTTGGAAGCAGAGGTGTTCTGCCCAGTAGCGAACTCGGAAGAAAAGTGCGGGCTCCAAGCATGAATACGAATTAATTACTTGATTGCATTGGCTGCAAAAATATTTAGTAAAATCACTTTCGAATCCCACTCTTTTTAATTGCTTAATTTGCTCGTTGGCAATTAAATTTTTATTTGTTATTTATTTTTGTGGAAAACTGGGCCAAATGATCCCAATTATGAGCTAAATATGGAAATAGCAAACTATAGCGTTTGCACCATAGAGATCACCTTCGTTTCCACTAACATTCATATTTTGTCATCCAAATCGCTAGTATGGCTCACATTTTTATGGATGTGGACATCATTTAAATGTATAACAACCTAACAGGTGCTTTGTAACGTAGCACATTTATTTGACATATTTTCCCGATTATGTATTTTTATTTTTTCATATTATTAACAAGATTGTTATACTCGGATCCTACTTTAAATCAATTGAAAGTCCATAGCATTGTAATTGTAGAATCAAATCATGAATTGTAAGATTTGGATTTTTTATTTGCAACAGTGTAAATTATTTTTTATAAGAATCTTAATAAATGCCATAAATCAATTGAACTATAATTTGTAGAAACTTTTGATTAAAAAATATATACTATTATAATGAGTTCTAAACTATAATTATGCATGATCACTTTATGGCATGTATTTAGGATTGTGGATCAATTTATAAGATTGTAAAATTGTATTAAGATCCTAGTCAAAGTTGGATCAATGGAAGACTTTTTGGATGGCATAATCCTAAGAACGTCAGCTCTAGATCGGGAGTATAATAGCCACATTTGTTAAGCTTTTCTCGTCACGTATTTCATGTTTTTGTTTAGAATAAAGCTTTTATCATCAAATAATCTAGAAATAGCAATATACTCGCCATGTTATCATTTTCAATGACACAATTTGAGGTTTGGGTGAGAATATATACTATTCCAACAGTTTATGTCACGCCCCGAATTGGGTAATAACAGACACCGGATACCTGCAATACTGAGTGTCCCTCAAGTATGCAAGGCTCAAATATCAAACAAAGCTATAAATACCAAACATTACCATTATTTCCCAAGTGGAGAATAATGTTGGAATTCAAGCTAACCATAATAAGAATAGGACTACAAATCAATGGGAATTCAAATGTCTTACCTCCCCAAAAATATGTACCTTGACAAGATCTAATCTCATAATGCATAAATAATGTAATACTGGTCATCTGGCTAGCAAACCAAGTCTCTAAGATCCATAACAACCACAATAACAACTAGTCTCCACTTCCTGACTCAGAAACTAACAGAAATAAGACCCGAAAAAAATAGGAAGGTGAAGGGATGAGCTCAAAAGCCCAATAAGCAGTATAATACTCCTTTAGCTGGGTTAGACATGCAAATGAACCACAAGTTGGGCCATTTTTAATAGTGATAATATGCAAATAAAATAACCAGGACTGGATTTTAAAACATGGACATTTTATAAACTCAGTTAGAATCTACAACTATATGACAAAGCAGATCATCCAAATATATCCCTCAGAACAATATTTTTGGTGCTAAGGCCATTGTTCGCCCAGTGGCAAGGGCAATAGAGTCAGCTTGTCATAATAGATATCACAACACGGAGAAGTCCAACCGATCACAGACATATATCAGAATCACAAAACAGAATAACGCTTATGCAACAAGTTGATCGACAGGTCCAGTGCGTATCTCCACTGGATAAGGCAGAAGACACAGCCAAAACCAAAACTGATATCTCAACGTCATACGAAATGATGCCCAGTTGATAGCGATAAATAGTAATTTAGCATTGCAAAGCGAGTGAATTATCACAAGATATAACCAAATACTTCAAACAATAAATCACAATACTTAATCAACTGAGTAAAATTTATACCATTCAAGAGGGGCTATTTTTCAAATATAATGGTCAAGCATAATATAATCATACTTGTTTAACCTAAGTCAAAATGTGATTAATTTCATAGCAAAATTGGCATCCAAACAGGCTATTTTCCAAGCAAAAATCAAAATGTAGCAAAATTGCACCTTTTAACGTATTCCAAAAAATAATTTGATACGAACAGTAGCATACCAACCTGATTAACATAACCAATTTACAAAGAGACGTAAGAAATATAATTTTGAGCACAAAATACTAAAAGCGTGTTACACCACTTACCTGAAACTGCTAATCCAAAATGACCTACTCGGACAGCTTGAAATCATCTATACTCGATATAAGGATCAACTAATTACTGAATATATGCTAGTATAAATTATAGCCTAATTCAAAAGTGCTAAAAGTACCGACGATATCCTACAATGTCCATAGCTAGGAGTAGGTTGGAATTAGATCGCTATGAGATACAATGAACCCATTTTCCCGCGAACCCATTTGTAGAAGATTGATGAAAAACTTGCACACTACAAAACTTTCCGGCTTCACATCAGTAAATAAAGTTGAATCTAACACGTGGGACAAATTTGCGAGAACAACATGTGAGGATTGGCCAAAATTGTAAAATCAGAGAATTAAAATCTGAACCATGCGAATTAAGTGTAATAGACTAGGGAACACTTTAATCAAAGTGGCTAACTGAATCAATCAAGGTAGTAGAATTGATCTCTCCCCCGGAATCTTTGCTTTAATAAAATATAGCTGAAGTCAAAGTTAAATACGATACATAGATGAAACCTAAGCATGAATTCAGTATGGTAAGAATTTCGGTTAAGAATCTGTTTTGCAATTCAAGCGACCAACCAGGCAATATCACAAATCACACATCAAAATACTTGGCCTTGGAAGTGATTGAGTCAATTTAAAGGATTTCCAAAACCTTTATCATAATACTAGTTAATGCCTTGCACGTTAGGAGGGGCACAATATAGTATGGTGGAGACAAATAATTAGAGCTAAACACTTGTGATAACATAATTGATTTTATCCTAATGAGGTGGCGGCAAGTATAGATAAAATATCGTCCTCAGGGACCAAAGTAATGTATCGAGTCTTTTCTATCAGAAAATGCTAAGCAGTTACTTAATCGAGGGTTTTGATATGACAACTTCTAATCAACTGATTCTAAATTCAATCAAGAAAAAAAGCCTAGGGATTTATTGAGTTAAGAAAGATATTGGATCAATATGATTAACATGTGCTTTTCTCTAATTGGATAACTTCGAGGAATTGCAATCTATCTAGAATTTAGTCTATTCTTTCGAAATCGACCAAATTGTCTAAACTAAGCAAAAGTCGTCCTTTCAAACTATTTTGTCTTAATCTAAGTTCAATATTTTTGATTACTCTCTCGTCCTCCCAACATGCAAATCTCTCTTTTGAATCATCACTATAGTAGGTCTTATCAAGCAGTCTAATAATCAAATTTCACCATTCAGTTCTTCATTCAATTTTTTCAAGGGTGTTAAGCAAAATTTGGCTAAAATCCACTCACAACATGATAATCACTTGATAAAACGAAATCAAATAATCATGAAACAAAAGCACAATTCTATTGAATATAACATGATCCAACTATACTTCTATTAGCAAACAAATCCCTAAACAAGATAAATTACTCACTCATGATTAAAAATTAAACAGCTAACCAATGATTCAGCGAAATTTGAGAGGGAAGGGCTTGACAATGACATCCTTCAACAAAGTCTTCAAACCGCCAACAGAACCGAACTCCTCACTTAAGATTTCTCACTTGCACAAAAATCAACCTAAAATCCTAGCTAAAAAAGTAAAATTTTGGGAAGGAAATGACTATACATGATATGTTTCTCCCCTTTTCTACTGCTGAGGGACGAGCTTATAAAGAAGAACACGAGCATTTTCAGCTACATAGACGAGGGAAAACGAAGAGACCATAGTTACTAGCATACCATGGTCTGTGGCCGACACCACGGATAGACCATGGTCTTTGCTAGAACCAAAGTTCTGCTCTTCTCTTGCTCCATGGGCATAACATCTCAGGGACATCCGTGGGAGGTCAAAATATACTCAAATGCTGGGTCAAAATGATCCAAATTCCTGCAAAACACAGAAAAGAACCATATCCAAGCGTAAAACGAGAATAAGAGTATAAATTATAGCTTAAAGCACAGAATTCTCCTAAAAATGTAGCAAAATGACCATGCTTTGTTGATTATGAGAATAATTAATCAAATTTATTTTTATTCAAATGGGTCAAATAGTCAGAAGGACCATGATCAGTATTAAATAATATTAGACGTGCCTTTAAACTATTGAAATAATCTGCAACGGACATATGAAACACTACAAGAAAACAAGCTTTTGGCAACATGTAAAAAGTATTACTATAAGCTTAAAAACTGTTCCCTTAGATGTAAGGCAACATGATGTAAAATGTTACCTTTAGTATGCGCTGCAAGAAATCTATAGCAACACTTTTTCAGCTATGGCAACGCTTGCCTAGAAAAACGTTGCCATAGAAATTTTGAATGCAACAATTGTTCAGGCAACATTTGTAAACCTATTGCAACATTGAACGGAATAAAAAATTAACCAAATCGATGTTTGATGTTTTCCGCACTTGATTTGTTTATGCTCCTGTAGAATTGATATATACTTCCAACTAGTTATAGACAAATCCACATAGCCAACCTGCTTAATTGGACCACAAAAAACCATCCATTCATAGCCATCTGTGGGGTATTAACAAATAGGTTATCAACAACCTTTCCCCATCCAACAAAAAATAAAGAGCTCTACATGTAGTGAGCTGTACATCTTTCTCCACATCCAAAATACATGTAACTATGGTTCAAGATTTAGTCAAATCTCATACACAAAATACATACAATGTGTACAATTGTGTATCCAAACTAAATACTCCTTCAATTCGATTTCTCCAAAAAATCCATCATGTCGAATGCAACGTCAAAAATGAATAGGAAGGCCAGTAGTAGTTAGCCTGCACATGAAAAAAGTGAACACTTATGAGAAATTGAACAACATTTTTATTTATGTGATAGAAATATTTAAATAGAGTACTAGTAAAAGGTAAGGCAAGGAAGTGATTCAGAACCATTAATGATGTACGGCATGTGGTCGAGAAAGCATGGCAGTTAAACCAACTCTCAAATGAGCCTTCACACCCTTCTTTATTCTATCGAATGAATCTTCAAACTTGTAGATCCATTTTTATTCGTATAAATTCAATTAAATGAAAGAAGGGGGAGTGGCCATCCAAAATACATGGAAAATAATTAGACTAAGTGTTCTTTTTTTTTCCTTGCCAAACTTTCCAGTGGCAGACAATATAAACAAAAATAAACACAACAAAAGGCAATTTAACTTTGCAGCCTCCAGTCTTCCTTTGACAATAGCCAGGCAAAATGTCACTAACCCAGGAACTTGAGCTAAGGGCAGGGGCTGGGGTTGAGTTTGGCCACGCTTTCGGCCTGCATCAATATGTTGAAGCTACAGGAATCTAGAAGTGTAGTTTGAACAATAATAATGTTCCAACCAACAGTGGTTCTAGACTTGGCAATGATGTTCAAAAGAATGATGCAACCCTTTTTTGTAGTCATAAGATATGGTCATCATGGCTTTTATAACCTGCAAGCTTCCTTTCTTTAACATACACACATCTTGATATATTTGACACACAACCATAAGGTAGCTTTGCATTCTTAAGAACCTTTAGGAACAAATCCTTTTGAGCATTTCCCATTGAATATGATGCTCGGGGTATGCTGATATGTTGACCATCTTCCGCAACTGTAGGCTGAAGATGCTCTTTTATAGCCAAATCTATCAAGTCAAGCCGAGCCTTAGTATGGTCTTTTGTTTTCCCAGGGATATCTAACAATGTCCCTATCACATTATCGCATATATTTTTTTCTATATGCATCACATCTAAGTTATGACGACATTTATTATGCTCCCAATATGGTAATTCAAAAAATATAGACCTTTTTTTCCATGGCCCTTCATTGTCGCTAGTGTTTTGCTTGCGTTTCTTTCCAAAATCATTTTTGAACTGCTCAACTTGCTTGAAAGCCTCTGTGCCAGATATCAAACTAGGTCGACACCTATCCTCCCTACCACTATTGAATGATGTTTCATCAAATCTCCAAGGATGGTTCATATCCAAAAATCTACGATGACCCATATAACATGTTTTCCTACTATACTTTAAATATTGAGAGCATGTATCATGGTTGCAGCAAGGACAAGCCCATCTTCCTTTAGTTTTCCATCCAGATAACATAGAATACCCTGGAAAATCACTGACAGTCCACTCTAAGGCTGCATACATTTGAAATGATTGTCGTGTAAATGCATCATAAGTCTCCACCCCAACAAGCCATAGATCTTTCAACTCATCAATTAATGGTTGCAAATAAATGTCTATGTCATTCCCCGGGGAACTAGGGCCAGGAATCAACAAAGACAACATTAAGTATTCTGGTTTCATAGACATCCATGGTGGAAGATTGTAGTTAATTAATACAACTGGCCATGTGCTATGAGACACACTCATTGTTCGAAATGGATTGAATCCATCACTAGCAAGCCCTAACCTTACATTGCGAGGATCTCCTGAAAAATTAGTGTACATGGAATCAAAGTCCTTCCAAGCCTGGCCATCTGCAGGGTGCCTAATTTTTCCATCTTTAGGTCGTTCTTTATCATGCCAAACCATTGATTCAGCTGTTTGTGCACACATGAACAACTTTTGCAGTCTAGGTTTCAAGGGAAAGTATCTCAACACTTTTGCTGGAATTTTTTCAGATTTCCACCTTGAAGCTTTGCATTTATAACAGAATTGCGCTCCTTCATGTTCCTTCCAATACAACATACAATCATTAGGACATGCATCTATCTTCTTGTAATCAAGCCCCAAATCTCTTACTATGTTCTTAGCTTCATTGAAATTTTTAGGAAGTTTGGCATCAGGAAAAGCCTCTTTTAATAGCTCCAGAAGATCATTGAATGCAACATTGCTTAGTCCATTAAGACACTTGAATGGATAGAGTCGAATTAAGAAGGATAGTTTCGAAAAGCTTTTACAACCTGGATATAGATCTTCTTTACCATCCTCCACCAACTTGAAAAATTTTTTAGCCTCTTCATTCAGCCCATCTCTCGCCTCTTGCTGCTCATTAGACCCTTCTAGTACATTTCTAAAAGTATCATGCAACAGTCCATCAATGTTGTCGTATGTGTTTAGCCCATCATCGTTATCCTCCATCATATAACTTGTATTTGCAATGTGTCCTGAAGACAATGATTGCTCTCTTTGGCGAACCCACTCTTTAAACCCCTTAACAAAACCATTAACTATCAAATGATCATGTACAACGTCTTGACCATAGCAAAAACGCCTTTGGCACTTCTTACAGGGACAACAAATTTGATTTCCAATAGCAATCTTAGCAAAATAATCATCAAGAAATGCATTGAGTGCTATCTTATACTCCAGAGAACTTCTAGATAGGCTCATCCAACCATGATCCATCATCTTACCTTCACTGAACAAATAATTTAATGAATGTATAATGCTTGAGTGACATAGGCAAAAATATAAAAGCATAAGTTGAGCATCAATATGGTGATGAAGCCAACAAACTATTGAATATGGATTGTACTCCACCAAAATCAACTTCACTATTTATTTTACGCATCTTAAAAGAAAATAATGGAAGATATAAGAACCTATATAGTTTTATACCTATTCTTGAATTTTAACCACTGATTAAAAATTTGAGTCTGAGTTGGATAAGAATCCAAGGACAGTAATATACTTTGTTGTCTAACTCGAGTACTATATCAATTATGTGTGTGTGTGTGTGTACACATACATATACATATACAGATACATATACATATATATATATATATATATATATATATATATATATATATATATATATATATATATATATATATATATATATATATATATATATATATATATATATATATATATATATACACACACGATTATGTATGTATCAATGTCATAGAATTAACTATTGAGCTAGGGAAAAAAATCAAGCATAACATGTCATTACTAACAACTGAGAATCTAATTTTGAAGAGATATAAATCAACCAAACATACAAACCATTAAAAGAAGCCCATAAGAAGTACCCATCTTGAAAATTAGCTTAAATCAATCTTGGGCCATCAATATGTTAAAACCTAATTCCTTAACCAATTATTTTAGAACTTTGAGGTGAAGAGGCAGAGAGAAAGAGAGAAAGCGTTAATACCTGAAAAGTTTAGAGGCAACAAAATGGAAACCAGAGTAAAGGATGGAATGATATGCTACTACGAACCACCTTCAAGTGAAAGTCAAGCTTCCCTAGCTCATTCAACAAAATAAAACAAGTATGGAAGAAATCAGTACTACATAATTCTCAAAACTGCACCTTACTCAAATTTGGATTTACCAACCAAAAGATATGTGTATGGAAACCTCAAATTAATTAATACAAAATTAAATCAAAATGTAAATATGATTCTCAAAACCGCCTTATATAGGGTGGATAAAATGTAAATATGTGCACAATATGTACATAATTCAATAACTAAAGGACGTAACTTGCATGATATAAGTTTTAATATGATTGGAACAATGGGGTAAATCTCAACTTATTTGAATCTAATTTAACAAAATTGTAGCATAGTGCATTGAACTTGTCAAGATATCTACTGCCTAATATCTAATAAGACCTTGTATATGCAAGTGATGTAATGTGCTATCATTAAACAAGAAGAAAGCTTAATTTACAATTAAAATTGGACATGCTGCATTCTAATGCTATCGAGACAATGTTATCTACAAATAATGAATATTCACAATTCAGGGTTCACCTAACTATTTTAATGCATTAGATTTTACAATGGTAAGCATAATGTTTGTATATCGTGGTAATTATGATTAATTATATCACATATTACCTCATTTATACAAACATTGCAAACCCCCCCCAACCCAAAGCAAAACCCTCAATAGATAATAGCATAGTCAGTATTGATAGATACGCCACCAAGGCTATCAAGCAAAGCATGGTTTTTCAGCAGAGTTGGCTTAGATTCTCTGGGCAAACAATTGCCTGCTACAATACAACCCCTAAAGACAAAAGCAGAGAAAATAGGGTGAGCTCTAACCCCAAAAAACAAGAACAAAAAGAAAACCCCAAAAACAAAAGGGAAAAATGGAACAAGTATGGGGGAAGGTGGTCAAGAGTTTGTATCTTGACCAAACAAACAAAAAATAATATTTTAGACAAAAGTATTTGTCAAGCCCAGTCCAAACAAAGCTCGTAACAAATATAAGAAGTAATGCAGATCAATTATGTCAATAATTCAATATATCATTCCTCAAAATGAAGAAATAGGAAACATTCATGCTAATGGCAATAGCAAAGCATTTAGGGGGTACAACAACACATGCTAGCAGGGACATTGAAGTTTCAAGGCAAACTATATAATCGCAATGAGCTTGAAAGCTGGGTCAGGTAATGCGAAAGTTACAAATGCTGAAAACAGATTGCAATTTATGAGCAGAATGTTCGGTTTTGGTTCTCAACCTCCCTGCCTGACTTGCTTCTAAGATGTAACGAAGGATAATGCAATAAGACATGCAGAAAATCTCTAAATCTGAGAGTTGGCAATGTTAGTTGCTCCGATTGAGCTAAAATGATTACACTAAAGTATGTTAGAATGCCTTGAATCTATGTATCCCCTTTTGCTGATCTAGTACGGTGGTTATGCATAATAAATCCAAATTATACTAATTGAAAATTAATTGAATTAATTAAGAGCTAAAGTTCACACACACATGAACAAGATTTTATGGACCTTTGACCAAAATACTTCATGGCTCAGTCGTACTATGATGAGTATGCAATACAATGTCACAAGATGAAACAGCTCCAGGAGGGGCAAAAAAAAGGCTGCTTTCAAATCAAAATTTACACAGCAGAGGCAAGTAATAATCAGAAAAATTAATGAAAGTAAACTGTAAGGTAAAACAAGTCATCATGATCACATATTAACTCGTCTGGAGAACCATGATTGATTTGAGCTTGAAATTAATAGTGAAGGCTTTAGCCATGTCACAAAGATTGCATCGAAGGAAATATGGGATGTAAATTTATAGTAAAACTGTTTCAAGGACAATAACAAGAAGCCCATTAGCATGCCTAAGTTACTAGCTTGGAAGCATGATGATTCATATGTAAAACCATTTGATCAACATAAATTTTCCAAGAATTAGCTAAAGCCCAAGGTGCATGAATTAGCCAAAGAGTCAGCTAAAGTCCAAGTTCCAAAAATTTGACCACCAAGCACAATGGCTGATGTTCTGTTTTCCTTCCTTTTTGTTTTTTGTTTCTTCTTCAAAATGTTGTCAAATTCTTTTGTTGTATATAACCAGGAAGACACTGCTTTTCAAAGTTAGGATCCAACATAACAACTCCCATCCACACAGGGAATTAGAGATGGTATAAACAGGGAAGAAGATCACTTGAATTAGCAACCTGCATCCACAAAGCTAACAGAACAAGGCAGACAGGAAGGGTTCAAGAACTGAGGTACATGATGCAAAGGGGACTTTTAGATGACAAAACTTTGAAAAACAAATTCACTAAGAAAACCTTCAAAAACTATTGAATAACTCTGCATTCCAGCATACACAACTTCGTCCCATCCTCAACCATCCTAATTTTCAAACATCATGAAATTCAGAAACTTCAAATCAGACCAAAAGTATGAAACATCCCAAAGTCTTGCCAACTGACTATCACATCACACCCGTATATAATGCTTAACTAGCTGACCTAAAATCTTAATAACAGAATCCAGAATCCAGAATCCAAAAATAACACCTAGCAGAATGCTTTAACTTCACCCTAATCGACAGAAACGTCAAGGCAAGGAATATGAGATGCTTGAAGAAAGAAAAGCGAGACTTACAAATGATAGTAAGCTACTCAGATCATTTATGGAGCAAAACCTCACAAGAAAAGTGAAATTAAACTGACTGGAGCAAACAGACACAAAATATTCTCATGCTGTGTAAACAGAGGAACAAAAATTCAGGAAAGAACATAGATATACACCTGAACTGAGACTAATGAAGGTCGAATGGCTACTGAAGTTCCAAAGAGAGAGAAAGCCCAGATGAATTTAGGTGTAGATGGTGCAATCTATACGAAATTGGGGGTGAATTCCTGAGACAGCTTCAAGAACTCGAACCGTAGCTTCCCCAATGCGTCCTGTGCTGATGTTGAAGGTGAAATTGAGATGTAATTTGCCAGACTCAAACGAAATTAACCTTGAATTCGACTAAAATGGAGAACGCCATGGAGCAGAAACTCGGATGCAACTTCATAGGTGAAATGGAGAACACCATCTGCTGAAATCTGAAAACCCTATCTAGGTTTTGGGGTTCACGGCTGAAGCTTCTACCCAAGAAAGCAGGCTGTTTTCTTTCCTTTCAATTCCTTTCCCTTTTTGCTTTTATTTCCCTATCATTACATTTACCCGGTAAATGAAATAAAGCGCGCCTCCCAAATTTTGGAGATTGCTACAGTTACAAAAATAAAATGGAAAAAACGTTGCCTTGCTGTGTTCTGGCAACACTTTTTTATAAACCGTTGCATTAGGGGTGACTCTATTGTAACTTATTTGATACTGTTGCTGTAAGGTATTTATTGTAACATTAATAAAAAATGTTGTCCAAATGAATGTTGCAAAAGCCACTGTTTCTTGTAGTGAAATAAGTGCATACATAATAAATACAATTAAACCAATACGAATCTCTAGGAAAAAAATGTACCTTTTGTGATGATTATTAGTGTTAAATGGCATGCATGCCCCTATGAATTTTACATTTGTTCCCACATGTGCTAACTGATCTATTGTAAATTACCTTATTGTTTTATTTGAATGGCGATCTTCAATATTATATAACCTTTGCTAGATACCTCATTATTTCATTTTAATGCCCACCTTTAATTATTATATTATATATTATTTTTGAAATTAATTACCTCATAATCACGACAGCTACTCATTTTACTCAGAGTTCATCTTAATTTGCAATTCCTATAAATAGGGAATTAATTTTGTAGTATCTTATCTAAGTTTCTGTCGTTATTTTATCAAAAAGAAAATTTGTGTCCCCATATAATTCTTAGCTGTGGGAGGATATAAAAATGAGTCCTAACAAGCGCTAGCTGGCTAAAATGGGAGAATCTTATTCTTTTCTCGATCAATGTCAAAATGAAGCTTACCATCCCCAAAATTGGTTTGTACTCATCTGACGCAAAGTGACCATTCGTATTAAAAAGAAGGCAATTTTTTATTCATGTTTGCTGTGCAATGACTATAAATAAAAATCAAGGACAATCAATGAAATATGTAGGAGTTTACCTTCGAAAAACCGGTATTAAGTTATGGACAACTGAATTGCAATATCATGGATAACTTCACCAAAAGGTTTGAAATTTATCATTAAACATGAGAATGAACATTATGAAGGATACATAAGAAATATTGTCTACAAAGAAGTGTCCAACAACTTACCAATATTATGAATGCATTCAAAATAACTTTACTACTACAAATTATCCCCCAAAAAAAAAGGCACTATATATCTTTTAGTATTAGTAAATTCCTACAAAATGTTAGTTCTAATTGTGCAAAGACCATGACATATATATATTATGATTCTTAGAATTAAATATACTCGGAGAATTAAATTATAACAATTAATAAATTCCTCTAATAACGTGCAGGCAACTCTAGGTAGATGAAATATACTAGAAGTTCACAATTGAAATGTCTCTCTGTAGGTAAGTGCAAATCAATACAAAAATATTGTATATTTTTTCACTAAATGTGTAAGCATGAAAAAATCATTATATGCATTTAACAACAAATCGTTGATGACAAGCAGTTAGGAACAAATGAAAAATCAAAACCTAACTTAGTATAATGTATGTTACTTTTGCAGGTTACTTAATTTAAGAATGGAAGTTGGCGACTAATAGATTGCGAAGACGACAAATCTGATGTACTATTGAATATTTCATATTAGAACTAGTTTTCATACACTACATTTCACATTACCATGTGATGTATTTTTAAAAATAAAGTTCAAATTTATAAAAGATAACATTAAATTATTGAAAATACTATGGTTTTTCTCTACTCCTTTACTCCCACTGTCAAAATGGTTATTTCACAAATCATTTTAAGCTTAAAAAAAAACATGCAGCGTCAAATCACATAATATCTTAAAACAAAAAAAAAAATAAAAACTTCTTGATAATAGGATTAAAAAAGATAGATTGCACATCAAAAATTCAAGTATATATAATTAAGGTGACTTCATATGAAATAAAGTCAGAAAAAAGGTGCTACCATCCTGTCTATACAACTCAGTATGGTATAGCACCTATAACAACATATACAACAAGATACTTAAACTTATCAATCGAGAAGTAATAGCCATTCTACAATGCACGGATAAAAAACTAGTATAATATGTATCTCTTCCTATTTAACATTTATAACTGTATACACAACGTAACTTACACATTAGAAGACATATATGTGAAAATCTTGCCCCTTAGATCTAAGTTTTACAGCGACCTCCGCCATTACCCACCATTATCATGGTTAATGTTGAGAATATGAACTCTAACTAGATCAAGCCTATATCCAACCCCGATTGCAAAGTTTAAAAGAACCAAAAATAGGCGGGAAAGATGCTTAATAACTAAGAGTTCTATTCTGTATTGTATTACTCTTGTTAATTTGCCAGGTAGCTGCATAGGAAAATTCCAAAGTGAGGTTTTCCCTGCACCTAGCTATCTAGATCGCTCCTTTGTTCTTTTTTCAGATTTTCTTAATTTAGAAATTAATTTTTTAGAATTGAAAGTTTACCTGTTTAAAACTTTTTCGTTCTCTGTCCATTATTGATTGGTACGGAACCCTTTGAATTGAATGTTCTGTTCTTCTTCGAAGAAAGTCCCTCCCAGCAGCACCAGCAGTGCCCTCAAGCTGTCGACCTTTTTGGCATCTTAAAAAGAAAGGAGCATAGATTATATTTTATGTAAGTAGAAAATTCTTCCTTCCACCAGAGTTTGGCTTAAAAACATTAAATTATACTTCTCATGTCACGGAAAGATATCTCACTTATTTGCCTTTCTTGGTCTTCCCCCACTAGTTTCTGAAAATTTGTTGCATGAATTAGAATCATTAGATTCATTTTTTTTTTTGACGACACTTGTTTTAGTAATATATTGACATAATTTCCATCAATTTTACGATTCTTATATCACAGAAAGAAAATTTCCAAGAACAAGGTGTTGTTTATATATGCCCTATTGCATTATCAACAAAATATATAGATGAATTTTGCGTATCAATATATTGAAAATGTAATGGTTTTATTTTGTGGCAGATAATGAATAGTTTATATTTGGGTCCATCAATAATCAGTGCATAAATATTTGGAACCCATTTATTTGAAAAAGCATTTTGGTCCATTAACCTTTTAAAGAAATTACCATGGTGTATCCCCTTATCACACGGCATGTCTGAAGCATATTTCCATTTTGGCAACCCATTTTTATGCGCTGGTTAATATCTTCGTCAATATCCCCATTCTGTTGAATGATTGAACCTAGATATTTAAACTTCTCCACCTTTGGTATCGTCATCCCATCAATGGTGACTTCACCCCTCGCATCTTCCCTTTCACTGAAATAACAATGTAGGTATTCAATTTTTGATCTACTTACTCTAAAACCTCTAGACTCCAGCGTATACTTCCATCACTCTAACTTATCATGAACTCCCTCTCTAGTCTCATCAATAAGAACAATATCATATGCGAATAACATATACTATGGTAACTCATCTTGAATCTCCTTTGTAAGTTCATCCATAACTAGAGTGAGAAGAAAAGGCTTTAAAGTGGAACCTTGATGTAGGCTCATACCAACGAAGAAGGCATATGTAGCCCCTCCTGGCATCATAACACTCGTCCTACCTCACTTGTATATATCCTTAATAACTCGAATATACATAGGTGACACGCCTTTCTTTCCCAAACATGGTACTTTCTTCAAAATGTTGTTTTCATATGGTATTCATTGACCTAGAAAGCGCCTATGATAGAGTTCCGCATGAAGTGTTGTGGAGATGCTTGGAAAAGAAATGAGTGTCACCTGTATATATTCGAATTATTAAGGATATGTACAAGGGAGGTAGGACGAGTGTTAGGATACCAGGAGGGGCCACCTATGACTTCTTCGTTGGTATAGGCCTGCATCAGGGTTCCGTTTTAAACTATTTTCTTTTCACTCTAGTTATGGATGAACTTACAAAAGGGATTCAAGATCAGTTACCATGGTGTATGTTATTCGCAGATGACATTGTTCTTATTGATGAGACTAGAGAGGGAGTTAATGATAAGTTAGAGCAATAGAGGCATACGCTGAAGTCTAGAGGTTTAGAGTAAGTAAATCAAAAACTGAATACTTACATTGTTGTTTTAGTGGAAGGGAAGATGCAAGGGGTGAAGTCACCATTGATGGGATGATAATACCAAAGGTCGAGAAGTTTAAATATGTAGGCTCGATCATTCAATGGAATTAGGATATTGATGAAGATATTAACCAGCACAAAAAAGTAGGTTGACAAAAATGGAAGTATACTTCAGGTGTGTTGCGTGATAAGAGGATGCCTGTAGGATTAAAAGGCAAAGTTTATCATAGAGTAGTTACACCGGCTATGCTATATGGATCGAAGTGTTGGCCTATAAAAAAGACACAGGTCCAAAGGTTGATGGTAGCAGAGATGAGGATGATTAGGTGGATGTGTGGGTATACGAGAATGGATAGAATTAGAAATGAGGTAATTAGAGATTTAGTTAAAGTGGCTCCCATAAAAGATAAGATGAGAGAAACAAGACTCAGATGGTTTGGCCGTGTGAAAAGAAGGAGAGTGGACACTCGAGTGAGGAGATGTGAGAGGATTAACATCTCCGAAGGTAAAAGATGGAGAGGATAACAAAAGAAGAGTTTAGACGAGGTGACGAGAGGATTTGAAATTTGTACGATTGACGGAGGACATGGCTTATGATAGGAGATTATGACGGGATAATATTAGGATATTAGATCACAAAGAGTTGGCCTCCTGATTTAGTTGTGGTTTTTTGGGTTGTAGTAGGGTAGGTTTAGTTGTGATTTTTTCGTATGTCGTATTTGTATGCAGGTAATACTTACATATAGGAAGAGACTTTGTTTGCATATCTCTGTTTGTTAGGGTATAGTACCTTTTTCTACTATGTTGCACTTATTTTGTACATATATTTATATAGTTACAGCCACTTGGTTTATTAGTATTTCTTAGTTCATTCCTTGTTGTAAATCCCTAATTTTTTTCCATTAATGTTTTTATGAAATCCTTCTTTTATAAAATGTTTTCACAAAATCATTGTTTTTATAGGTCTCTTGGATTTAGTGTCCATACGGGTAGGGATGCTGATAAATGTAAGGTTACCTACATCTAGATCTCCCCAAACCCGCAAAAGCGGAACCCACATTGAGAGGTGGTAGTGTCGTTGTTGTTGAACAAATTGAAGAAAAATTAATAATATACCTTTTAGAAAGAATACTAACAACAACAATAATAATAATAATACTAAAATAATAACAATCATAATAATAGTGGTAATTCTCATCATCATCATCACTCCTCCTAGTCCTCCTTCTCTACTACAATTACTACTAATAACATCATTGTTGTTGTTGTTGTTGATGTGTTGGTGTTGTTATCATTATAGTTATCATTATCATTATTACTACTACTATTTTTTTGATAATAAGTATATCTTTAGAAATAGGTAAAGCGATTAGCGCAAAAAGTACAGCTCATTTCACAAAACTCCATAAAAACATACCACATCAAAACTAACTCCTAATAAGCCATATGACTCCTTCAACTAAAAGCTAAACTAAAAATAATACTACGTATTACTGCTATTATTATTGTTGCCATTGTTAGGAGGAGGACATTCTTTACTCATTTATCCTCCATTCGTTATGGGTTTTAAAGTTCAACAAAGAAAGCGAACATTTATTTCCAAATTTGTAAGTTCCAAATATTCATGCACCATGCATCTATAAATCATTCACCAAAAACTTATTGAACATAGAATTTTTTGAACATTAAGAGGTGGTATTCATTACATGCTGATAACAGCACTGCCTACCGATAGCGACTTGATTAAAAGATTGTACATGGTTGCCTATGAGTTCCACTAATCAAGTTTTTTTTGCCATATTTAAAAGTTCTTATTTAAGGCTTGGGTTCCTGTCTCATATTGAACTTTCTTTCTCCTTTGCACTGACCAACAAAAGAAAAGCTGTTTAGTACAAGTTTTTGACTACAATAGTATGCATTAACCGAGCCGAGCTGGAGATATTGATTAGAAATCTAATACTCCATGGGATTGTTAAACAGTGTCTTCATGTTGGCACATAAAATAGTGATTCTCCTGTTGTCTCATAATTAGTTGATTTTTAAAGTTCTTCTTTTTTCTCCTTTTATTTACATGGGTACTTATATCCAACCTATTGGGCATGGGCCACAATAGATCGAGGAGGACGAACGTGCCAAAACCCAGTTACTTAGGTGCACCATCCACACAACACACTAAATTTTTATAAAGAGGCAACATATATTTTTTTCCTAGGATCGACCCCTTGGTTGATGAAGTTAGGACATCTTCGATGTTTTTTTATGTTTGTTTCAAAGTTAAGTTAACTCAATTAATCGAATCCTTGGCTGATGACGACTTAGTCAAACTAAGACAGAAACCCTATACCTATGTCCACAGAAAATATAAATTCCAATTGCGCCGCAAACATTTTCCTTTACAAAGGAGAACACTTTCATTAGGAGACGCACCCTTGAACGGCCTTTGGAGACGAAAACATTCGCACTTGTCAGTTGAATTAATGCTTATTGACAATAATATTGAAGCACTAGCATCGTTATTGTAATCGCTTTTTCTATGATATGCTTACGGGCCGGGCCACTCGGGCCACAAGGCACTTCTTCGTATTTTAGTTATTTCATTATTAATAATCATTATTTTAATCACAGATGGCTATTTTAGGCATTAACCAATTATTTGAGATTGACCAGTACTTTAACCAAGGTGTTAAATACAATGGCTTGGATCTTGAAAATAACCCTCTTTTCACACCACCTAGCCAAAGCTAGTTTAAGCTTCAAGTTCGATTTTAAATATGAGGGGCCAATCATGTTGTTCCTTTGCCAAACTCAGTTGTTATTTGCACTAATTGATCACATGTTATACATATTTAATTACAAGGACGCATGCAATTATTTGGGTATTAGTTGCTACGTTCTGCCGACATGTAGATATGCCAACTTCAAAGTACGAAAGATCCGGGGAAATCGTATATTATACATCAATTGATGTTAATCCCTCTAACTCACTTTCTTCCTCCATCTTTTTAGGTTTGTTTAAGACTCTACCTAGTCCACCTTCATGACTTTTGGTTCATGTCTTTTCTTTTGATTAGAGGATTTTTGCCTGCGGAGCGTACTGATCACAACATACGCATGCATTTTTCTTCATCGCCAAAGGGAACTTTATACTATTAATGGTACATACTAGGGAATAGTAGCTGGCTAGTAACACCCCCACCCCCCCCCCCCCCAAAAAAAAATTCATGCTTGTAAGGACAGTGACTAGGGAATTATTTAGCACTCTCAATCAAAAAAAAAAAAAATTGACAGAAATGTATTTTAATTCTTATAAAAAAAACTAACATGATTATGTGACGTAGAATTGAAATTATAGAAGTGATTGTTTTATGCATGAGTAAATAAGATGTTGCTGTTAGAATTGCTATTTTCGTTACTAGAACTGGCTTAATAAAATAGGTACAGATATAAGGGTGATCCGAAAAAAACCTGGACCCAGGATGGGCACCACCAACATGCTCATGGGCCTAGGCTAACCCGACCATCTCAGGACACTCCTAGATCCTAAGATGTCATTCCTGGGCCCAGTACGAAAACCGTCCAGCTATCCATTAGGGAAGCATCTGATATAAAGTTACAATTTTGCCCTTGGCAAAGAGGGCTATAAATACCCACTTCGAAAAGGAGGAAGAACACACATTCTCCAATATACAAAATAGCACTTTTCTCTCTATTTTATTGTTTCTTGAGACCTGATGCTGACTTGATCGCCGGAGGGGCGTCCTTTGGGTCCACAGCCGAGGTTTGCCCTTTTTGCAAGTCAAGAGTTATAGGCCGAGTCGGCTTCGAAATTGACACGCATAAGCCCACTCTTCCGACTCATCATAAAAATTATTTTCTTCGGAAACAAAGGTACTTGTCATGATTTATGCTTTCCACTTCTCCTTGGCCCCAGAGACACTGCAAAACTTGTTGAAGCAAAAATAATATATGATCATGAAATCCTAGCCAGGATCATGGCTTACCACCTAATGTGAACAATTGTCCCGGGAAGGTTAAACTTGTTCACGTCGCGAATTTATAACCCAATACTATGTAGGTAGCAGCCATTCATACTGACAAGATCTCCGTATAGAGAACTATATTCTGTTTTGTATGCATATTGACAACAAATAATAGCATTTGAGAGTTTAAATAATGGTTGCACGAGGGTTGTTATGATCAATGTAAATGAGTCAAGACTAAAATCTTCAACTTGCTAATTAGCTATACGAGACTTATTATGATTACAATTACTCAATACAAATTCAAATACCCCTCCTTAGAGTCGTTGATCATATTTATAATGTAACTATTAGAAATGCAGACCATTTCATAAAATTCATATAACTATGTCATAATCCATTTTGCATGGGCCCTGTTTGGCAAATAGCTGTTAGTAGTTACCTATTAGCTGTTTGTGTTAACTATTAACTGTTAGTTGTTTCAATTAACTGTTTATATTAGTTGTTTGAATTAGCTGGTTCTAGAAAAAGTGTTTGATAAAAATTAGCTGTTTCTAAAAAATATGTTGGTGAGTTTTCAATTATACCCTTATTTATGAATTATTTTTTAATGAAATGTGTGCAATTTTTTCGAACTTATGGATAATTATATCATTTCCATAAAAAATTTTTCTCAAAAGGATAATGAGAATAGTTTTTTCAAAAAGAGTTTTTTGGAGCCAAACAGCTATTACAAACAACTCTTTACCAAACATCCTTTAACTGTTTGACTTGGTCAAAACGGCTAAAGGTCATATTTGGCAAACAGCTGTTACTTGTTAGTTATTAGCTGTTTGTATTAGCTATTAGCTATTAGTTGTTTCAATTAACTGTTTATATTAGCAGTTTGAATTAGCAGTTTTTAGAAAAAAATGTTTGGTAAAAACTAGTTGTTTCTAAAAAATATGTTGGTAAATTTTCAATTATACCCTTATTTATGAATTAATTTTTAATAAAATGTGTGTAATTTCTCCAAACTTATGGATAATTATGTCATTTCTACAAAAAACTCTTTTAAAAAGGCTAACGAGAATAGCTTTTTCGAAAAGAGTTTTTTGAAGTCAAACAACTATTGCAAACAGCTCTTTAGCAAATATTATTTAGTTGTTTGACTTGGTTCAAAATAGCTAAAATCTTCCCAAGTAGCTATTTTTTTTTAAACAGCTGTTGTTACCAAATACCCCCCAAAATCCTCCCAAGCAACTATTTTTTCCGAAACAGTTGTTATTATCAAACACCCCCCATAGATAAAATTAGAAATTTGCTCTCAATCTACTCGAATGCTAAGATAAACATCAAATAAGAACATGTATTCTAGATTCTATAGACATTAAAAGTAATGTAGCCCATATGTTAATATAAATTAAAAGGACAACTTATTTGTTAGTGGAGCTTAAACATGCTAACTATCTGATCTTTGTCAAAGTTAAAACTCACCATCTTATAGTTAAGTATTTTATTGGTCTTTCTCATACAGAATAAAAGAACATAGAGTAGTTAAGATTTTATTTTCACCCATGTATTAAAGACTGAAGGCTTTATTATATATCAAATGAGAAATAACAAGAAGCTAAGCATATATTCATAGAGGGCATACAAATTCTTTGTTCCCGAATGACCATAATCTCAAACTATGAATTTGTCAGCTTTATGCATATAGAGCACATGCAACACTTGCCTTCCATCCTAAACAAACCATAACCAAAGAATTGAGAAAATCAGCAATTTTTATTTTCTTCTTCAAGCTAGCTAATACCTAGCTAGGCATGCTGAGATGCATGAAACTTGTTGATAAAGGCAGAGGCCTTCCAATCTATCCCGGGCTCAGCCATCCAGAACAACCCGCCATTCTGGTCTTCGTCGAATAATCTGGACTGTCTGATGCTCATTGCCTCGTCCCCTGACTCATCGGTGATGTCTCCGGCGGGTCCCCTCCATCCTCGAAAGAACTTGACAAAGAAAAACAAGCACGAGTAGCTGCTTCTTCTTTGCCTAGCCATCCTCCCTCCCTCTCTCTCTCTCTCTCTCTCTCTCTCTCTCTCTCTAATGAGGCAATTAGCTGTTGGGAAAAAGCAGCATTTTGGCCAAAGATGGCTGTAGATATAGACAGAGGAAAAGAAGGGGTTCACGTTGATGCACGTTGGGTGTCCGGAAGTACTTAATTAAATTATTGTTGATATATGTAAAGAGTTAGCGGCGGAATCTTTTTTCTTGGTTATAAAGCCAATCGTTACACTGAATTACAAGGGGAAGGTTTCCCATGCCACAAAGAGAGATAACAATACAATGCTGGTCCCGTGATGCTTGCTTCCACTTGTTCCATATTAGGCCTAGCCCAATGTTCCTATTAGGCTTCAACTAGACCTAGCTACATGAAAATTGCTTGGGCAACCAGAAATCAAGGTAGTGAGAAGAAATTTGAGAGAATGATTGGCTTTGCCATGACTGGAGTTTTCTTCCATGTTTATATTAATAACACAATTAGACTTACAAAAACATTTACATATATATTTTGTTTATGTGTTCCTCTATTACGTCCCCTCAATCGGATATGAGGGATCAACAAACAGATTCTATTTTAAAAACAAATACAATTTATAAGTAGGGCCTTTGTAAATATGTCTCTTGGCTAAAGCTTAGTGGGGACATCAGTAATAACAAGATCATGATATGACACTCGTTATCGAACAAAATGGTAGCCCAACTTTATGTGCTTGCTATGCTTATATAGAGTAGAATTAGTGGTGAGGTAAGTAGGAGAGAGGTTGTCACACTAAACCTTGACAGGACCAGGAAGTATATTACCCAACTAAACAATATACCAAATCCATAAGGTTTTGGTAATTGTGTAGGCAATCGCACTATACTTGATTCTGTAAAGGATTCAAATACTGTAGGCTGCTTCTTGGAGAGTCGCAGTAAGTCAAGTTAGGACCCAAGAAAATGGCGTAGCTAATGGTAGAGCGAGAACTATCTAACCAACCTGCTCAATTTGCATCTAAATAAGCAAGAACAACAATTAGAGTTCTTACCATTTTAAGAGTGAGACCATGATTTGTTGTTCCCTACAAGTAGCAAAAAATGAGCCGCACCACAGAAAGATGAGTAGTACAAAGGTATGCATAAACTAAGAAACAAGATTCACTACATAGAATAAATCAAGTTTAATCATAATTACATAAAACACCAATCAGACTCTTGGCACTCAATTGGATCAAAGAGTAATATATTCCCTGTCAATAAAAGACAAAGTCCTGGAAGGAAGTGGTGTACGGATGGATTTATGGTTCTGGAAATTAAAATTTGTGGGAAAATCAAGAATATATTTAGATAGACAAAGAAAAAGCATATCTGAAATTGGTAAGCCTCCCTTTTAATTCAAGTTTTTTGGCCATAGCAAGATCTCTTACATCCGGGCGGATTCCAATTTTGAAAAGAGCGAACCAAGTCACGTACTTCCACAAGCATATCACCAGATATCATGGCAAACAAGAGGGAATGAAGCATTTAATCGCTGTGAAGCCATTGAGTGAACAGGGGATTAAAAATTTGACACCCACTTGAATCAAGAATAGTGGTGGAGGAAGCTTGTATGGATCCACCAAACCAAGTATATCATAGAAAATCAGGAAGGTTGTTTAGTGGTGCACTAATTGAGGTGGTCGTCAATGGTGAGAAGTAGGATTAGGGGTGGCAATGAGATGGGTACTGGGCGCGTTTAGCCGTACCCTCATCCATACCCATTTTTAAAATTAATATCCATATTCATACTTATATTCATCGGGTATTGTAAACGTAGATCTATATCCATATCCACTGGGTTTAGCAGGTATAGTGGGTTTTACTCGGTTATATGTAGACAAAAAAATTCAAACCTATTTTGTACCCATATTTGACACATCAAATAGCTAATATGTCATATTAACACCAAGTTTCCAACAACATATTATATCACATCAAATATAACTAAAAGTTTGCCAATCAAAACAATAAATCAGCACTTGACAATTACAGTTTTAAACAAAATATTCCGTCGAACTCTTGAATATCATACAACTCAAAACAACTAGTAAAATTTTGAAGTAATAAATTAGAACTTTAATTAAACAAATGAGTATGAGTTTTATACGAGTATGAGATGAGTATAGGACAGGTATTGATAAAATGGGTATGAGGTGGGTATGAGGCGGGTTGGACCTATACCCATAACCATACTCATACCTATTTTACCAATACCTACCCCATACCCATTTTTTTCTTTTTTCACCACCTATGCCCACACCTATTGTGATGGATTTTGCGGATTTTAGACAGGTATGAGTTTTTTTGCTGGCCTTAAGTAGGATGGTGACGAAGCTTGTGATATCTAATATTGTTTAGAAAGATCGAGATGGTGGGAAGCGCCGTCGAGATGGAGATCTTAAAGTCGGTTTAAAACCTGATCAAGAATGGTTTGAGGTTGGGAGCTAGTGGAGCCAATCTTATAAGTGATCAAGGGGTGGACGACACCTACGGAAATAAAGTAGGGAAGGCTGGCTGTGGTGTAACAATGGTGACCATAAACTTCAAAGTTAAGAAGGGTGTTAACCACGAGGAAGCCATGGTTTACCTTCATCAGGGGGTTTGGGCTACAAGGAACTTGAGGAGTTTGGGTGTGGAGATTTTATACATGACGACAACAGTGAACGCTATTATTTGAGTATTAATCCCTCCCCCGCAGCCCTTAGATCATCCATCACTCACACGTCGCTCACCCATATCTCTCTGCCATCTCCTAGATACACTCGAACGCGGTTGCAATTTCTCCTAGACTCACTCCCTCCCGTGTCCGAAGTTGTCAGACGCTGTTGCAATTTCTTCAGGTTTTGTGTCTACTTCTCTCTTGATTCGTAGTACTTGCTTTGGTAGTTGATTTAGTTGAATTGGGAAAAAACCCGCAACATGTTTAACCTAATCCCATAAGTTTGTATCAAAATTTGCAATTCTAAATTGATTGAGTCGAATTGGGAAAATAATGCAGAACATGGGGAAGATGATTTGCTTTACTTTATAATTTGCTCTTTCTTGAAACAATTCGACCCACTTGAGGGTGATATATAAATGAAAACAGTCAATTTGGCAAGTAAATGTTGTGCATTGTTTACTGATGTACCTATTATTGTGGGATAGATAGTTACAGAAGTATCTTGCCCCTACAGATTTGAAGGTTGAGCTCTATAGAAGGGACAAGCAGGATGACAACATTCCAAAATAAGCATTAGCAATTAGGTAAGGGTTCAAGCTCTAATGCTCTGCCTTTTTCAATTCAGCCAATTGCAAACAAACTTATGTACATTTTTATAGATCTATTTTCCTTCAACACTATCGACTTGCTAGAAGTACCATGAAATCTACAAATGTACCTTATAACACACTAATGAATTAGATACTGTCTGTCTTGTATATAAAGATGGGTGTTAAGCTATTTATTATCGTTGTCATCATCATCATTGTCATCGTCATCATTTCCATTGTAACAATCTACCACCCTTCTAATTCGGGGAAAGAATCAGCTTCTTGAAGTCATCCAATTCAGCAGCTCCTATCATTGTTTGGAGTATTGCCTTATGTAAAACCCAGCTGTATATAACTTGTTGCACTATAGTGTTTCACTCAATCGTCAACTAGCCAATCATCCAACAATCAATGTCAAAGTCACTGGGGCTGCATATCAGGATCAAATAGATTTACCAAAAAAGGTCTAATCATGTCAAAGCGGGTATGTGATCATACCTGCCGGTGTGGTCCTAAGAAGACTGGTAGCACAACCTCTGTGGAATCCTAAGATGCCCCTTTGCTGAAGGATTTTCCTAACACAGTCTCCCACTCTTGTGTATTGCTTCTCTGAGTGACGCCCTTGGTCTTGAAGCCTTGATCTTACCACCTGCCAAACGTCTTACTGAGGTTACATGTGTAGATTCTAGAATAGTAGAATCTAGATGGCACTCTAAAATTGAGACCTATCAACTGAAGAAAACAACAGATAATGAAGTGTAGATGAAACAGGTGGCTTTCTTGTCTTTGATTGAATATTACTTTACAAAGTTGGCGGTTCTCAGTGGTACACAAGCACACAACTGAGCATATATGTGATAAATAGATCCATCTTATGGTAGAGAAAAAGCGTAAACTACATCCGCATGAACAGGGTCATCAATGTTTAGCATATATGGATTTCTAGTATCTTACCAAATGAGGACACCACTGCCCCCCGCCGCCCCCCCCCCCCCGGGGGAAAAAAAAAAAAAAAAAAAAAAATAAAAAAAAATTGTCCAGAGCTTCAGCGGATCCTTCAATTCAGAAACTTCATATAATGGATAAAAAATGATAATTAAGCCAAGTAATCAATAAAAATACCTTATGAGGATATGTAAACGTAGACGCACAAATTTTGGTGATTGATGAAGCATCTAAAACAACTTCAAATAACATATTTGGTTTCTTAATCACCATGCAAGCTATATGAGATGGGAATAAACTATGCATATAAGCAACTTTGTAGAAATGCTGCGTATTGTCACTTTAGTGATTATGATATGATATTTATGAGTTTTTACGGGTAGTAGGCTTACAATATTTGGTGCTAATGAAAAATAGATGGGCTGTGAAACAAATCCAAGATCTGGCGTATAGGCTACTGCAATGTAATGTTAATTCCAGAACTTTGTAACCAAAATTTGCAATTCCATGTTAATTGAGTCGAATTAGGACAAGAATGCAAAACATGGGGAAGATGATTCTCTTTACTTCTTAGTTAGTCATTTCTTGAAGCAATTTGACCCACTTGATGGTGATATATGAATGAAACAGTCTGGTAAGGAATTGATTTTGCTGGCAAGCTGTGCTTAGATATGCTTTGTAGATGCTTCAAGAAAATGCACTTTTTTTGGCAAATAGGAATCCTTATATCATGAAATGATTAGATCCATGCATTGTAGATGATATTTGCTTCAAGTTCTACCTTATGCAATTATGAATTAGTATTTTGAGTTCGTATAAATCCTATTCCGACCTCTAAAGTTTGCCGTAAATAATTTTCGGAGCCTATAACATCATAAACGATTTCCTGGTCCATTCAGCTTTGGTGCAACTAATTTCTGGAACCAAACTTGTCAAAAGTAGTTTTGTAAATTGCAAAAGGACCCTTAAGGTTTTTAAATTTTCATTTTAACCCCAATCTTTAAAAATTTACTTTTGAAAATCTAAAATTTTTGCATGTGCAATTTTTCTTACAAGTACTATTCAAGGTCCTCTTTCAATTGATATCAGAGCCATAAGACCAAAAATAATTAAGATAATTAAACTAATTAATAATTAATTAATTTAATTAATTGTGATTAATGTTTGAATAATCACCTCCTTGCCTGGGACCGAATTATTCTCACATTATTCACTCACCGGAAGGGATTTGTTCAATAACACCTTTCTCTAGTTAACAAAGTTAGACATATAAGAAAATCTACTTCTAGTATTAATACTCCATTTCAGTACAAATATCCTTTCCAAAATCTAAAAAACAAGAATTCATTTCCTTTCCATGATACTAGTATGCATATTACAGTGTGTATATATATATATATATTATATATATATATATATTATATATATATATATATATATATATATATATATATATGTGGGTGTGTGTGTGTGTGTGTGTGTGTATATATATACAACATATACATATATATATATATATATATATATATATATATATATATATATATATATAGATATATATATATATATATATATATGTGTGTGTGTATATATATACACATATACATATATATGTATATATATGTGTATATATACACACACACACACACACATATATATATATATATATATATAATATATATATATATATACACACACACACACACATATATATATATATATATATATATATATATATATATATATATATATATATATATATATATATATATATATAGTCAAAATAATCGATGAGTGTTAAATGTAGACAAAATTATTAATTTGTAATTTAGAAAAGAATACTTAAATTTAATGAAAAAAATGAATAAATAGTACTTTTATGCATAACCATTGAAACTCAATAATTAAAACAACGTATGATTATCAAAGACATGATGTAAAGTATGACAAAGACTGTAGGTAGTCAAAATGAAACTAAAAATCATGCTAAATGACATGATAACACATTAATTTGTGAGGTCGATGACGAAGAATTCACGTTCTCTTCTTATACCTCCATTAAAAACTAAGTTCTTAGTAATCATTTGATTAGTAATGATATAATGAAGATTACAATTATATCTTATATACTTGATGTACCTAACATCAGTGTTTCATAAGTAATACACCTCCTTCTTCCAACTAACTGACACAATAAGAGTGATAGACAATTCTACTTCATGGTATCGTTGAAACTTCATAATAAATACTCATGGTTCGTCTATACAATCATTTATAATCGCATATACTGATAGATTGTCATACAATCGTAGAGAATGTTATAATGAAATAGTCAGTAATCAAAAAATAAAGTATCGAAAACATGATGAACAATATAATACATGTGTTACATATGAATCCAATTGTGTTGTTGTATGTAAAATAGCCTGAGTATCCTTATGAATAATAATAAATCTTCTATAATCTGTATGATCTCGCAATAAAACTATACAGATTTACCTATAATTCATATAACAGAGTATAGTACATAATAATGTAAACTGTTCAACCAGAAATTGAGTTAATATTATACCCTTCATTATCTATTATTTGCTCCAAAATAAATGATTAAATTATAATTTTAATATTGTTTTATTTATTTTGTAGGAATTGGAAAAAACTTGGAAAAAATAAATAGTGCTCAACTGATTAAATATTGGATCAAGTGGAAAAAAGAAGAAGAAGAAGAACCGGTCCAATAACTGTGGCCCAACTACCCTTCCCTCTTCCATTCTCGGCTCTTTTTCTCTCTCTCATCACACTATGCCTATCTGCCTTGTTTTCCCGCAGCCTAGTCCACGAGGCCCATTTGCATGTCCAATGCCAAGCCAACCTAAAGCCCCATCTTCCCTTATCTCTTTCTCTTCTCTCCCATAAGGGCATGTTCTCTTCTTTTCCTTTCGTTGGCCCACAAGCATCCGTTTTTCACCTTCTGTGGGGTCTGAATTCTCCTTCCAAACTGGCCTATTTCGTGCCTAACCCACCCCCATCCAAGACCAGTTCTTTTTCTTTCTTTCTTTCACTTAATTTACATGTGCTTGGACGTGATGTCCAACCCTCCCTCCCTTCTTCTTTCTTTGCTTTGCTACCCAGAAAGCCCGACTCCACTTTCTTGGCGTGCTGGTATTTCATCACCGTCATTCTTATCTCTAGTTGTAGATTTAAACTCTAAAATTTGGTTCAAAATTGAGAATTTTGCTAGAACTGATTTTTGATTTGTTAAGATTTAAAGTCAAGCGATAGTTGCAAATTCAAGTTTGTATTCTTTGTGTATTGGCAGAGTTTCAGTCTGGTCTATATTCGACTTTTCGGTACTGGTCATTCTTTAGATAATTGGATTTTCTATTCAGTTTATATATGCGCTTAGATTCATATTTTCATTCCAGGCCAGAGTTGAAGGGAGTTGGAGGTGAAGAGGTCGAGTTTAATTTCTTTCCTATTTGTTAAGTTCTCTTTTTGTGTTTTGGGTATCCAAGTTTGATTTTGCTTTGCATAATTTGCCCATAATTAAAGTTAATGATGATGGATAGGGTAAGCTTCTTTCTGATATTGATATTCCAGCTTAGCATTTTGAAATAATTGGTTACTAATTAACTAAGTCTTGACAATTTAATTCAATCGTATCACATTTAGTTTTATAACAATCTAACTTCGTAACACATCCCTGAGGATCAACACCCGTACTTGCTACATCGATCAACCATACACTTATGAAATTCACAACATAAATATACAACTGGAAATGTATAATTAATAGTACTTAACAATGAATAAGTTGGATAATTTTTTAGACTATTATAATTTTCAAATTATTACAGAGAAATTAAGATATTATAACTGCTATCAAAAATATTTGCTAAACTTATTGTAGTATGTTTCTATATATTAGAAATTTTAGTTGATAGTTTCTCATAATTTGCACCTATCAATAATTGCCTATTCTTAAAAAGTTATTCATTATTTTATTTAAAAAACTCAAAATATTGTTTATGACATGGTTGTTATTTGGAATATTGTAATATTTTATAAATAATTATTACAATAAAAACCTATAATTTTTTTTTCACTTATTATATGGGTATAGAAATACGTGTTAAAAAAAAAAATAAAAAACTTCATCAACCTCTTAAAAGGATCATTTTTGACCATTAATTAATTGTCATTGTGTGAATTTTGATTCATAAAAAAAAATCAGTGATTTTAGGAACTTTAATTTCTGATCAAGAAATATAAGAAGAAAAACACCTTATCCCGCATTAAGAATGTTTGGAAAGAAAAATATTTCTTCTAGGTCTAGCTCTTCTATTAATTCACATCTCTTCTATTTAATCTAATAATAATATGTAAAGTGGCTAATTTCGGATTTACCATTAAAATAAGAAAAGTGAGACTTTAATACTTTATTTCTTCCTTGGATCACTAAAATATTAATACCATTCATAAACTTCAGTACATATATATTTTCAGTGATTTAGAAAAAATTATTAAAGTATATTTTATTTTTAGGTAGTTAATAGATTTCACACAAAAAAAAGGTCAAGAAATATTATACTTTTAATTATGATGGTAATTATTTTTATTGAAAATATGATGGTTGTGATTATATAATTAAATAATCTAATGATACTATGATGATAATTAGTTTTATTGATTTAGGAAAGGATATCAAAATATATTTTGTTTTTAGGTAGTTAAGAGATTCTGTTACAAAAGAAAAAATCAAGATATTATAAATTTTTAATTATGATGGTAATTATTTATTGAAAATTCGACAGTTGTGATTATATAATCAAATTATCTAACGGTTCAAAATCTCAAATTTTTGAGAAAATTCGAAAAAGCCATGTCATCACAATATTGCTTTTATATTATAATATAGATAAAAATTTAAAAAGAAGTAGGAGAAAAATCAGGTAAAAAATCGTCTGAAAAAGCAGAAAAAGAAGAAGAAGATGGAGTATAAGCAGTATACTCTTGAAGAGCTACAGAATTTGTTCGAGAAAGAACAAAATTCAGAAGAATTAAACAAGATCGTGAGAGCAATTAGTGATAAATATGATGTGTTATCTGATGATAATGAAGAGACTAATAATGCCCAAATAGAAAAAGAAATATATCAGCAGCTGAATCTTATTAAACTAGAAGATCTGAATGTGTTACCTTTAGAAGAAATTAGAAGACAATTGAATAAAGAATATCATAAAATAATTGTTGAAGATGAGATTAATGAAATTGGAGAAGAAGTCGACTTAAGTGAAATAGAGACCAATCTGGTTACTATTGTTATTCTCAAAGTTGAGGAATTCGGTGAACCTTCTAGAAGATATACTCATTTTATAAGACTTAGATATGTTCCACCAGGACATACAACTAATTTTTCTTTTGGGTTCATCCCAAGAAAAACTAGAACTTTTGAAGAAGTTAGCCCTTATTTTAATTAGTCAGACGGGATACATCTTAAACATAGATGAAGCTCATAATAGAGAAGAAATATTTGAACATTGGAAAAGAGGCATGCATAGTGTCTTAAATATAAAGACTACATGGACTGCTGCAAATTTTCTAAACTACATTGAGCATAGTTTCTCTAACACTGTAGCTGACTGGTATAATTTATTAAATGAAGATGGTAAAAATACATTAAGAATAATGGAAACACCAGCTGCTATGTTCAAAAATCTATATAAGGAAATTGAAACCAAATTTATCACAGCAAAACTTGATTATGAAGAAAAGGCAAGAGAATGGCAAAAAAAGATTAATAATATAGAATTATAGGATATGAGATATCTGAAAAATTATATTGCTAAATTTAGTCAATATTATTACAAAATCGGCCATAATGAAACTAATCTTGATGTGTTATATGACAAATTGCCATATCTAATAAATTTCATAATTAACGAAAAATATATTGCGTGGCTGGAACGAGCAGATATTATTGATATCTTTAGTTGAAAATTTTCTTACTTAAGAAATGGGTTAATGATCAGCGTCTTGATCTTCGAAAGTAAAAGAAAATTAAGAAGCAATTCCCAACTTGCTGGGATTCACCTCACCAATGGGGAAAGGAAATTGAAAGAAGAAGAAAAAGAAATTTTATAAGAAAAAGAGATTTAATAAGCAAAGGGAGAGAACTATAGAAGAATATATAATAACAAACTAGGTCTTAAAAAACGTAGAATTTTTAGGAAAGCAGTTTATTATCGTGCAGGGAAAAACAACTGTAAATATTGGGCATGCAGAGAAGTTGGACATTATGCTAACAAATACAAAAGTAGGAAGAATAATAAGTTTATTGAAACCTTGGGTAGCCTCGATTTTGTTGAGCTTAGTGAAGATCAGACACTAGATCTAGCCTTACATAATAACAAAGGGATTGTTGAAATTATCTTGTGCAATGAATATGAAGAAAGTGATTATGAAGCAACAAGTCACTTGATTAGTCTTGGTGATCTTTAGAAAGAACAGTTTGTTATAGATAATGATAACGAAGAAATCAAAGGAGATTGAGTCTTTCTCATAATCCAAAAATACATGATCTATAAAAAATCCCTCTTTTAATTAGAAAGCAAATACGTATGTGAGGTGATAGAAGGAGATATAGAAATCAAAGATTGTGAGTACGACATGGAGGAAGTTAATCTCATTAACTGGAAAAATATCTTTTAGCATAACAAAGATAGAAAGTATAGATATATCCATGTTGAAAGTGTCCAAGTTCAAATCACTCCATTACAATACTATAGCAAAGATATTGATCTTGATGCTTTGCTCTGTGATATTAGGCATACCAAATTTAATAATCAAATTATCACAGGAATTAAGACCAACTTATGCAATAGATTGGTAGGATTCAATTATCGACCTGGATATTATGTGAGTCTAAAAGATGAATTTGCTAAAAATTTACTATCCCTTAAAATAAAAACAGTTATGATGGATATGAAAAGAGAAGGATATCCATTAAGGATATTTTGAAAAATAATCTACAAGTTAGACAATACTATAGATTCAAAGACTAAGGTCCTGTTTTTTTCGTAATTTAATGGACCTAACCCACTCCTTCCCACTCCCACCCACTCTTTCCCCTCTTTCCCACATCTTCTCACACTTAAAAAAATATACTACTCCTTCCAACTCTTTCCCACTCTAGCCCACTTTCACCCACTCCTTTCCACTCCTAGATATAATTATTATTTTTCATATTTTGAAAACTTTTATAATTTATGTAATTGTGTGTATGAATAGTTTGATAATAATTATGAAAAGTTTTATTTAATTTTCAGATGTTATGAAATTATAGATGACGTAATTTTTGTTATATATATTGAATAAATAATTTTTACTGCTTTGTTAAGCAAATGTTAATTTTTTTGTGACTGATAGATATTTTGGGTTTGATCCTATATATGGAAGAGATGTTTAAATTTTTTATTTTTTGCGTTGATTACGAAATATTTATTATAGGTCATCAAAACGTAGATGATTGTTGCTGTCTATGTAACGAATTTATTTTTCGTTCATCGTAATTTGGGGCCATATTTGCAAATTTTTTTCCGGTAAAACGAAGGAATGCGTAAATTTTTTTTGGATTGTTTGTAATTCGTGACAGGAAGTGGAGATATATTGTACGTGTATTTTGAGCGGATATTTTTTTCCGCATATGTTAGTAACAAAATATTGGAAGTTCTTCACACAAATTGCAGATGATTGTTTTCCGTATACTGAGAGCCTGTTCTTTTCATTGGGAAATATGGGTTGACAAATGGGAGAAGCTGGTTGAGATTGGTAGAAGTTAGTTGTAGTGTGTATTTTTTTATTGAAGTGGGTATTTTTTTTATTGAAGTAGGTTGAAATAGGTTGAAGTGGGTATTTTTTTATTGAAGTGAGTTGAAGTTGGCTAAAGTAGGTTGAAGTGGATTAAACTTGGTTAAAATTGTTTGAATTTTTTTTTGTGTAATGGGTAGAAGTCGGTTAAAATAGTGAAAAATGGGTTGAAGTTGGTTGAAATGGATTGAAAAGAGTTGAAGTTAGTTGAAGTGGGCTGAAATGGGTAGAATTGGTTAAAGTTGATATTTTTTATTAAAGTTCGTGAAGTGGGTTGATGTGAGTTGAGGTTGGTAAATTTGGATATATCAACGAAAAGAATAAGGCCTGAACATATGAGTATTTTTTCGTTGTTCATATTTTGTTAATGTATGAAAAAATATATCTGTAATTTGTTTTACGAATAACGAAAATTATAATTTTTTTGGGGTAACAATGGCCACAAGACAATATTTCGTACCTGAGTCAACATAGAAAACTATTTTTTCGGTCTAAAAAATTTTTACCATCGGTAATTACTATCACAAATAAAGGATTACATTAAAAAAAACAAATTACATAACTTACATAAACTTTTCTATTTCATTCAACTCCTTCCCATTCTTCCCTAGTCCTTTCCTTCTTTCCCACACTTAAAAAAATATTACTCCTACCCACTCTCATCCATTCCTTCCCCCCTCCTTTGCCACTCTCACCTATTCCACACTTGCAATTTTTCAACGAAAAGAACAGGGCCTAAGGTCACAATGATAGAGGCAAAAAAATTTAAAAGTCCTATCCCTATGCAAAAGATTCGGAGGATTAAATCCAATTCACATGAGACAATAATTGATCGTTCATGGATATCTAGTTTTGCAAACTCTACAAAAATGAACAAGAAAAATGTAATAAAAATTGATAAGAATGGTAAAATAACCGTTAAATTCCAATTATTAAGAGGAATGAGCATAAGATCAAAATGGAGAGAAGGATCTTCATCAATTAAAGAAGAATTTAAAGAAGATGATATAATTAGTGTGATAAGTGAAATAAGTAGAACGAGTTTTGAATCTGCAAGACCCAGTGTAGATCGGAGTATGAGTTTAGATAGAAAGGTCACTGGGTACAAAATAAGAACTGTTAGTGAACTAATTTATGAGAATGAATTAATCAAAAATATGACTATAGAAATATGCTATGAAGTCACCAATACAAATCCTAATAGCATATATATCCCAATAAACATATGTTTAGAGAGATCTAATAAATATGAGTTGTGTGCCTACATAGATTGTGGTTATTCTGTATGCTTTGAAAAAAGATCATTGTTTCTAGAATTTATGAGGAAAAGAGTTAAAAACCCTTTACAAGTGATGATAGCTGATAATAGCAGTATGAGTCACAATAAAGTTATAGAAGGGTTATTCATAGAATTAGGAAGAGTCCAACGCATTATACTAGTTTTATGGGCTACTGATCAACTTTGTCATGATATGATTATTGGAAATAATTTTTGGAAACTATATTCTTCATGCACACAAACTATAAATCAAATAATATTTACAATCAATGGTCATTTAGTTCCTATTAAAAAATTAAGTAAGACTTACACTCATCAAAAAATTAAGTTTACACGCAGCCAGCGTGGTGAGAAGGTAATGCCTGCACAATGTAAGATAGCACTGACAATCTCATTACTTGAATTATCTATTAAAGAACTGGTTGTCGAATAACAAGAAAAATTATGCAAAGAACTCTACACTAATAATCCACTAAAATTTTGTGATAAAGACAAGACATTTGCAAAAATTACTTTATTAAATCCCAATACTATTATTCGAGTCAAAAAATTGGTTTATATGCACCAAGATATCCAAGAATTTGATAGACAAATTAAAGAACTTCTAGATAAATGATTAATCAGGAATAGCAAGAGTCCTCACACCAGCCCCGCTTTCATAGTAAGAAATCATGCTGAAGAAAAGAGAGGAAAAGTAAGAATGGTAATCAATTACAACTAACTTAATGATAATGCTGCCTTTGATGGTTGCTACTATTAGGGAAAGTTTTAATATTTATAAACCCCAAGTGCAAGGTGCATCATTGAGTACGCGGGGTCTCATTCGCAGGGAGTTGGGTTTACAAGTACCAGAATTAGCTGAAGCGTCTTAAGCTAGGCAGAACAGAAGGGGTAGAAAATAGAACTAAACTACTAAAACAAAAGCAAAGACTTCGATTATGATTAAACCTGAGATAAATCAATTTATTAAGTCAAATATTAACCTTCCCAAGTTATACTAGTATCTAGAGATGATCGGTTGCATCATTAAAGACCACCTAAGCTATCTGTCAATAGTCATGAGTTAGTCTAATTATTCTAACCTCCTATTTTCATGGGATTAGCGCAATTAAACTATAAGATTAACAACCCTTGACCTAACTACCAACCGAGACTATTTTCATGTTCGAATCGCGGCTATTCTCTCTATCCATACTAGACAATCAACTTTACCTCTCAGCATAAGTTAAATGTCCCCAAAACACGGGCGAAAGTTGTTTCAAGTATTTCATCGAACACTTGGCGGACATGAAAGAAGACTGTAAATTCTAGTATAAACAAGATGGGTAAAGGCCTAACAACAATCAATTAGCCATCAAGAGGATAATTGCAATCAAACATCACAAATTTAATTGAAACTAAACATCTATAAGCAATTCAAGGCAAGAGTCAACAAGTTAGAAAACAAAACAAGAAACATGAAATTAAAGAGTAGGGAAGAAGAGGCACTTAGCCATTGAATCTTGAAATCAAACGTCTTGTACAAATCATACCCAAAACCTACCTAACGTAACCCCCTAAAATGGGTTTTTTAATTGGCTAAACTTAAACTAAAAACTCCCAAAAAGTCGCCAACGGAGGGTCGAGAAGTCCCCAACAAAAATGCTCGAAGGAGCCTTAAATAGAAAAAATCGGACAAGCGAGTGATAGCAGGGTGGCACGCCCGTGCTAGGTGCCACGACCACCCAGTGCTAAAGTGGCACGACCGTGCCGCGCGGCACAGCCATACCGTGCCAATTTTCTGGCACGGTGGCCGGGCCACCCCGTCGTCCCTTCTTGCCTTTTTTTGTTTTCTTATCGGTCTTCGCCCCTTTTTACGATGTTTGCTCGATTGTAGTTATTACCTACAAAAACAAATAAAATAAGTAAAAATCCTAAAGAGTATATTATTATACAAGCTAACATTAGGTAAAAGAGGCACGTAAAATACGATAAATTATTGTCTAACAAATACCCCCATACCTATTTTTTGCTCGTCCTCGAGCAAAACAAATGAAAAACTAACCTAAGAACCTAACTCACTTTCATAGGAATCACAGTTGCATTTAGCATATGAAACAAGCCCTTTAGACCCCTTGGTTCCCCCAAGTGGACGAATGAGGTCTCGTGAGGGTTAGGAAAAGATATACCCACAAAATCTTAAAAATGAAAAATAAGTGGACAAGGAGAAAGGAAAACAAAGAAAACAAAACAGATATACAAAACAGATATACAAACAAGGTACAAATATTTATGCAAGGGGAAAAACTGTACACATTCTAGCCAACCAAATCAAAAATGCAATAAAGATATTAACCTCTATATAAACAGAGTGTACGTATCAAGACTCTCTGTCTACATACATAATATCAAAGTACCAACTTTTCACCCCACTGTACATCAAAATCTAGAATCAATCCTAGTGCTTGGCGTGTAAGTGTATCATCATCTTAGGACTTAAGCTTACCAAAATCACAACTCGTTCCCACCGGACTGACGCATGCTACATTATTGACTTATTAACAAGAGAAGCAAGCTTTTCCAATAGCAGTATTGCCTCAAAGGATAATACCTAGTAGCACATGTCTCAAAGGGTAACGCCCAATGGCGCATGCCTCAAAGGGATACTTGTCATTTCAAATTTTATTTTTATTTTTTTCTCTGTTCTCTCTTTTTTTTTGAATGTGAAGCCAAAAAAAAAAAGGAAACAAAAGTAGCTGTGTACAAAGACAAGTAGGAGAGCCAATCATGAGAGACTAAAACCATAAGATAATGATGAAGTATACATAGGGACTACATTACACAGCTATAACAAACTGCTAGGGTCAAAATTGGGACCAAGAATGACACACTTAGGACAAAGATCTATCATGAATAACTTATTTATGTATAAGTTAATAGCTAAGGTACAAGGGATTAAAGTCAGTTAAAATAATACAGGATTCCCCCAAAACACGCTAGAAACAAGAATTTTTTTTTTATTTTTTCATATTTTTTCGAAAATATTTCCCTTCTTTTCCTTTTTCAAAAGATTGAAATGTAGCTTCTCCTCCCTCACATATAGATCTCACCATGTCGTCATTGGGAGTCGAGAAGCCACCACATCAGCAAAATACATATGTAAGGAAAAAAAAAACCAAAATACATAAAAACCACAACTATGTACAAAGGCACACAAAAGTTGATCATAGCCATCAACTGGCTCAACAAATTCCCAAGTATCACCTCAAAATGATCACCACAAAAGTACAACATAATATCCACAACTATACAACCTAATATCTACAACTAAACAAAAGAAAAGAAAGAAAATAAAAAGAAAGGAGAAGAGTTAGAGTGATTATACCAGGTTGGGTACTGATTGTACCCAAACTATGCCTCACTAAAATAGTGCGATGGGAGGCTCAAGGAGCATCAGCCACTCCTCATAGCTCACAGGAGCTTATCGAACAGCTGAGCATGTAACTCAGATGGATGTAAGTAAGAGGAAAAAAAATATGAATCCAAAAATGATAGTGAGTGCTCTCCTAAACTTGTCAAATGCCTTGGAAAAATCGGTAGAATAGACAAAGGCAATAATCAACATGATTTTTCTAGGCAAATGCCCTAGGTACAAATTATAAAGACCAAGGGAGAGGTTATACCCTTTAAAGGTACCTAGAGTCTCAAAACAGTTAACCTTATTCCCCTCAAGCACAACATGAGAATCAATAAGTGGCCAATCATAATACTCAGGGGAATGGGAGGGTAGTGAATGTGAGGGAGAAGCATGAAAAATACTGAGGCGATCGGGGGACACATGGTCATAATGATTAGGACTGGGTAAAATTGTAAATACAACATCCACAATAGGCCTCCCAACAAGAGTCTTATTAGGATCATGCTCCTTAATCGCTATATCGTCTGACCCACAACAGGGATCATCTTCATCAACACTAACATCAATACTAAATATCTCACCCACCCAAACCCCATCGACTGAGTTGAAGGGTAATGTGTATCAGGGAAGGTTATGATAGATGTAGTGTTGTCTCTAAGGGTGTTAGGTGAGAATGGAGCAACAGGGGGTAAAGTAGCCGAGGGAAGGTCAAATACTTCCTCTAGTTTAGACTCTAGAGTAGGGAAAAACTCAGCAGCATCACACAAGTTTACATCAGGTTCAGGGGAACGAAATCTAGGGTCAGTCTCATGTGATAGGTCATGCTCCCGCATATTGCTAGTAAACTTAAGTTCTTGCTCATTCGTTGTCTCAATCATGCTGGAAAGTCTAAAAAACCATCAGTAGAAATATAATAAGGACAAAAATTACTGTCATGATTAGAACGATTACAATGCTCGCACACAGGAGGGGTATAGTCATGGATGCAAGGGGAAGGGATGCAAGAATCAACATAACTAGTCTCAAATTCATAAGTATCCCGAGCCAACTACTCAAGTAAATCCCAAGCTTCATCAACATCACGGGTACAAAAATCCCAATGCTCCAGATGAGCATGGGTCTTATAATTCACACCCTCATCGACTATACTCAGAATATCCCACTTATCCAAATAGTAGCCACTATGAGCAAGAAAAGAATGTAATCTATCAAAATAACTCCAAAATAGTTCATGCTCATACTGAGGAAAGTGAAAAACTGGCATTTTTTAAATTTTTTGATTTTTTTTCCAAATAAAGGCCTAGTCTCGAATACTCAAGTAAGGTCTAATATTGAAAAGCAACAACTTCTCGGCAACGGCGCCAAAAACTTATTAGGGAAAGTTTTAATATTTATAAACCCCAATTGCAACGTGCATCGTTGAGTACTCGGGGTGTGGTATGCAGGCAGTTGTGTTTCTAAGTACCAGAATTAACTAAAGCGTCTCAAGCTATACAGAACAGAAGGGATAGAAAATAGAACTAAACTATTAAAACAAAAAAAAGACTTTGATTATGACCAAAACTAAGATAAACTAACTAATCAAGTCAAACCTTAACTTTTCTAAGTTATGCTAGTATTTAGAGATGATCGGTTGTATCATTAAGACCACCCAAGCCCTCTCTCAAGGGTCATGAGCTAGTCTAGCTGTTCTAACCTCCTATTTTCATGGGATTAGCACAATTAAACTGCAAGATTAGCAACCATTGACCTAGCTAGCGACCGAGACTATTTTCATGTTCGAATCCCAGTTATTCTGTCTACCCACACTGGATAACTAACCTCACATCTCAGCATAAGTTGAATGTCTCTAAAAGGTGAACGAAAGTTTTTTTAAGCATTTCATCGAACACTTGGCAGGCATCAAAGAAAACTATAAATTCTAGTATAAAGAAGATGGGTAAAGGCCTAACAACAATCAGTTGGCTATCAAGAGGCTAATTACAATCAAACATCACAAACTTAATTGAAACTAAACATCTATAAGCAATTCAAGGCAAGAGTTAACAAGCTAGAAAACAAAACAACAAACATGAGATTAAAGAGAAGGGAAGAAGAGAAACTTAGCCATTGAATCTTGCAATCAAAAGTCTTGTACAAATTATACCCAAAACTAACCTAATCTAATCCCCTTAAATGGGGTTTTTTTATTGGCTAATCCTAAACTAAAAACTCCCAAAAAGTCGGCAAAGGAGAGTCGGAGGTTCCCCAACAAAAATGCACGAATGGGTCTCAAATAGAAAAAATCGGGCGAGCGAGCAACAACGGGGTGGCACGGCCGTGCCAGGAGGCACGACACCCCGTGCTGAGGTGGCACGACCGTGCCACATGGCACGGCCACACCGTGCCAATTTTCTGGCATGGTGGCCGGGTCACCCCATTGTCACTTGCCTTTTTTTGCTTTTCTTGTCCGTCTTCGCCCTTTTTCACGACATTTGCTCTATTGTGGTTATTACCTACAAAAATAAATAAAATAAGTAAAAATCCTAAAAATTATATTATTATATGAGCTAAAATTAGGCAACAAAGGCACGTGAAATACGACAAATTATCGCCTAACAATTACATTCCTTACAAAACAATTCTTTTTGATAGAATTCAAGGCGCCTCTTAGTCCAAAAAAATAGATTGCAAAAGCAGTTATTGGCAGATAAAAATGGATGAGGAAAGTATTTCTTTAACTACATTTAGTGCCCTACAAGGATGTTATGAATGGAGAGTAATGCCATTTGGTCTTAAAAATGCATCTCAAATATTCCAAAGAAGAATGGATAACATTTTCAAAAACCTTAATCATGGTTGTTTAACTTACACTGATGATATCCTTGGCTTTTCTAAAGCCATAGAACAGCACGAAGATGATTTCTTAGCTGCCGCCCAAAGATGCATTGATCATGGCATTTACTAGGTAGGAAAAAGTGCATTTATGCTGAATAAGAAATTGAGTTTTTAGGTCTAGCGATAAAGGTTGGACAAATCATCCTATAGAAGCATATTTTAGGAAAAAAAAAAAAATTTCTTGAAAAGATTGAAGATAGAAAGCAATTAGAAAGTTTTCTTAGATGTCTTACCTATGGTTCAGACTTCATTAAAGATTTAGCTAAACTAAGAAAAGTATTGCAGCAAAAACTCAAAAAAGAAGTAAGTTGAACATAGACCGCTAACGATATAAAGATTGTTCAAAACTTCAAAAAGATGTGTAAAAATCTTCCTGTTCTTAATTTGCCTAATGAAGAAGATGATTTAGTTCTTGAGACAGATGCTAGCAATGAGCACTAGAGTGTGACACTCAAATTCAAAGAAGGAGAAAAACTCTGCAAATATTCCAGTGGAAGTTTTAATAAGGCAGAATGTAACTATTCCACGATGGAAAAAGAAATTCTTGCACTTGTAAGAGGAACCGAAAAGTTCTTAATCTTTTTAACCCCAAAACCTTTTCTTATTCGAACTGATTGTAAAGGAATACTTGGTTTTGTGAAAAAGAATTTATCAAATATGCAAGCGTGAGGACAACTCTTGTATTAGCAATTATAGCTTAACCAGTTTTCCTTTTCTGTTGAACATATACAGGGATCGAAAAGCTCTCTAGCAAATTGTTTAACTCGAGAACTCGCCAATGGTGATCATCAGAGCAGAACTCTTACTAGAAAAGGAGGAAATCCACAATGAAATGCCACTACTACTAGAATGAGTTTCTCCTTCTAGTAAAGTCCTTATTGATAATTTGAAATTCTATACAAAAAGTAGATCACATTTTGGTCTGCTATTTTTTGCCTACCTAATAGCCCAAAGATTTTCTTTTCTAGAGTTATAAGTTAATTACCTAAGATGTCCTTATGATATCGAAGAAAAAAATAAGTTCTTATGTCCATGGGAAATGATTCAATGAGTGGTATGCAACCTGCATTGACTATTATCATTGTTATTCCTATAATATTTGGGAGTTTTGGAGTATAGCACTCTACTTTTCTGATAGGTTTGGTGTTGGTGGTGCTAGTTTTCCAGCAAATTCAATCTCCCCAAATGATCATGTCATTAAAGCCGGGGAGTACGAAGTGGTAGTTTACTGTATGGAATACCCAGATTCTAAGTTCCTATTTTTCTCAACACTAACTAAATTTCAACAATGCATATTCAGAAGGATCCATTGGATTCTTACATCTCCTGATGGTCCAACAAAAATCCAAAATAATAGATGTCTATATGTGGAGGTGCATTGTGCACTAATCGAGTATGAAAATGGAAAACCCAAACGGGCTCATTATCTTTTCCAGATAGTTGATCTCGATGATCTCGATGATCGACCACAAAAATGGAATTTAGAATGACGAGAATTAGTTATTGATCCTACTTTAGCAAGTGACATTGAATTTTTCAACATTTATCAACAAAGTTGGAGGCTAGTTGAACGAGGAAAGACACTAATGTATTGCGGAAATACTACTTTCGCTTATCATAATGAATTTAATGAATATATGAAGGTAGATGGAGCTACTTCAGAAGATGTTTTTGATTATTTTTTTGATGTTGGAGTTGGAAAGTTCTTATCAAAAAAAGGAAAGAAATATCTTCTTGAATTGGTTGAGAAATGGGACCTAGAGCATCTTCAATTAGATGAAGATTTTGATAATTATCCAGATAATGATGGTCTTGAAGATATAATCGGAGATGAAGGCATGCAGAATCTCAATAATGATGACTAGTCTTGTAATCATTAAAAGCTCTGAAAAGTGGTTGCTCCATTATTGTACTATTTTGACAAGATATAATTGGAGATGAAGGCATTCTTGAGCAAACAAGTATCTCTAATGATCTTAGTTGTTTAAGTCCCTCTTCAAATCTTTCCATTGTAATATTTTCACTTTTAGGCTTTCAATAAAAAAAGTGTCCTAGTAGAGAACGTTATTCAATTGAACCTTATGTCTTAAATATTATAATTTTTTGATTAAAGTTCCACTATCCTTGAAAAAGATTAAAAATTTGATTAGTGACTATGGTACCAGGATAGAAACAAAATAGATCTGTGCTGTGCCTGATCTAAGGAAGGTGGGGTTGAGATTAACAATCTCTGTAAACTGAAAGTTAGAGAAATGCTAGAGTCTAGCACCGATTAAGTTTAGGTAATGGTCAAAACTCTCTAATTAAGTTTTGATTATTTTGCTAAGCATTATGGGCTGTTAATCACAAAAAAACATAATATTTGAGATATAAGTAGTAGAATTGTGATAACTAGTACCATTAAAGTCATTATAAGAAGTCCAAATATAAATATAAGCTTCTTTTTGCAAAACAGCCGAAAACTTTGAAGTATTTGCATTTGGAACCCCAGTTACGCCAAAAGCAGAAAATTCATAAAGTTTAGGGACCTAAAAATAAATATTTGTGACTCAGAAATCAGTTAACGCAAAGGTTTGTGCTCCAGAAATCATTTGCACTAAACTAAGTGGTCCCATAAATATTTTTCTAAAAACATGTGATCAGAAAACCATTTCACCAAACCTCAAGGGACCGAAAAACAATTTATTCTTTGAGTTCATATGATTATCATTACTATCAATCTAAAGGCATAGAAATAAAACTGATTTGCTTAAAAAAAGGGGTAGAGGGAAAACAACGAAATTTATGAATCAAATCAACTTAATTCGACAATGAATAGTTTTTGGTAGCTGATTTGCTTTATTGCTTAGTCAGTGTGCAAGCAATTTGAGATGAGGATGAACTACGCCTATAAGCAACTTTGTAGATATGTTACATATTGTCAATTTAGTGATTGTGAGATGATAGTTCTGAGTCTTAATGAGCAATATACTTACAATGTGTGGTGCTAATGGAAAATAGATGCGTGTGAAACCATTCCAAGAGCTGGCATATAGGTTGCTACAATATAATGTTAAGTTTTCCTGATTCTTTTCCAAACACATCAGTTTTAATTACATTGCTAGTACCAGTTTTTATTTTTAGTTATTGTATTAGATTACTATATATTGATTTTGTTAGTAGTAGGATTTTCTTTAATGAATTATGAATCAAAATTTTTTGAACTTCAAAGTTGTTTTGTTGATGGCTATAAATTATTAACATAATTTGGATAGAAATTCATGCATTTTTTAGGTTGATTACCATGTCATATTGTCTACTAATTCACAATTCGTAGTAGATAGTAGACTACGAGCAATGCCTAACGTTTGTTCTTTGTAAGAAGAGAGCCGCAGCTAACCTTAAGAGAGCATAGATGCTCGAGCAAACACAGGAGTAGGCTAGCAACTAAATTCCTAGTTCAATGTAGCAGAACATGGAGTTTTCCTTGCATTAAAATCTGGTAGATGCATTTGATTTTGTTTATATGGTTGTGGGTGCTAATTGCTAACCTTTTGCTTCTTAATCTCCCTTACTAGGTTTTTTTTTTTAATTTTTTCGGTGGAAACTTTATTGTATTTGGACAAATTTTTACCCTATCATGTTTTTTTAGGTTCAGGTGTCAATCGATCTGTGTGCAATTTGAGGATAGTGTTAAGTGAGAGTTTCAGTGGCTCTTTATTGTTTGGAGGTATTAGCTTCTTTTGTTGCTGTTTTTTTTGGTCCTGTGATGTGAAATTATTAAAACACTTGAGTTGGGTACTATAGTCAATGGTTGTATATCAATTTCTTATGTTATCTTAGACCCTTATATAGTTCTTTATGTGGGGATGTGTTGCTGTCGGGGTTGTTTTCCTGTTTCTTGATTTCTTGTAGTTTCCCCCGTTGGTTTAAATTTTGAATTGTTTTTGTTATTTGTGTACTGAATTTTCTTGATCGATATGGGAATTTTTTTTAGTCCCCTATGGTGAGGATAAGGCTGGAGGGGAGCAATCAGCTGCCTAAGTAAATAGCTGCTTGATGTTGTGGTTATCACTAAGTTATTAAATGTTCATTAAGTTTGTTCAACAACCTGCCTTTTGATGTTTCTCTCTTTTGATTGCTTGTAATTTTTGAATGTTGCCACCAACTTTATGTATAATGTCAGCTTTTATGCATTATACAAAAGCATAAGCCTCTCATCTTCCTTTGTTACTCCTTAGACATAACCCTTGGTTATTTGATGAGATTATGTTGCCAGTTATCAGCATGTAACTAGATTTCCAATTATCAACCTGGTTTTTGATGTTTGCTTTGATTTTTTAAATTTGGGTTAGAAATATGCTTGTTTTCTTTGTATAATTTCCTTTGTGTTTTTTTTTATGTTTTTATTAGGTTAACATTAATACGTATAGGACATCTGCTGAATATATTAAGCATAGTTTTGTTTGTACCAATGTGACATTCACATGTAAGTAATTAAATTGATTTCTTTTTAGGTACTACCCTTTAAAACGGATAAAAGTTGGATTAGTATGAATAGGCCATATGCTGAATATATAAATGGAGTTCAATCATTCTTAGACTTTGCTTCTGCGAATGTGGGGGTAAGTAAGGTGATTGTTTGCCCTTGCAATCATTGTAGGATTCGACGTAATCGTCATTTTAATATAGATGAAGTTTCATACAATCTCATGTTCTATGGATTTTGGCCTAGTTACACAGAATGGGTGCATCAAGGGGAGTCATTTTCAATGAAATCTAATTCAATGCCCCATATTGCAAGAATGTTGACACTATTGGTTTATTGAATGATATTTTGTGGGATATTTAATGAAGGAAAGGTTGAAAATAATGATGTTAATACATGGGATTTTGGGAATCCTGTGCATAGGGTTGATGATGAGTTCATTGATGAACTTCATTGTAATGCTGTAATGAATAATGGAGAAAACTGTGAAGATGCTGGGTATAGAAAGCTACTAGACCAAGCTGAGCAAGCACTGTATCTGGGATCAAATTATTCAAATGATTCTTTATTTTGGACTTACTCCATTTGAAATCCATACATGGTTGGCCTATTAAGTAATTTGATATGTTACTCCAGCTATTAGTAACTGTTTTCCCCTAAATCAATCCGTTTCCTTTATCGTGGAGTAAACATAAGTAGTTGAAGAATGATTTAGGGCTTAGCTATAAAAAGATCCATGCCTGTCCTAATGATTATATCTTGTATTGGGATGAGAGGGAAACCACGATGAGTGAGCGCCATGTTTTCCAATGGAAGGACAAAGATAAGAAATTCCCAAATACGATTTTGCTCTACTTCCCTCTTATACCAAAATTACTCAAGATGCATAATTCCTCCAAGATAGTCAAAATATGCTTTGGCATCACAAAGATAGGGTTAAAGATGAAAGCCTTAGGCATCCAGCATATGCAAAAACATGGAAGGACTTTGATGGAAAAAAATCCTCATTTTGCTTTTGAACCTCACAATGTTAGATTGGGACTTGCTAGTGACGGATTTAATCCATTTCGTGTGATGAGTATGACACATAGCACTTAGCCTGTGTTGTTAATTCCATATGACTTGCCTCTTATGGCTTTGTATGAAACGTCGTTCAATCATTTTATCTATTATCATACCTAGGGAAAGGGCCCCTAGCATGGATATTGATGTCTATCTTCAACCTCTAATTAAAGAACTTTTATAGTTTTGGGACGGGGTAGAAGCATCTGATGCATATACAAAGCCAAGGTTCAAAATGCATGGTTCCTTTATTTGACTTCTAGCGACTTTCTTGCATATGCAGACTTATCTAGATGGAGTACTAAGGGTTGTTTTGCTTGCCCATCTTATACTAGAGGTACACATTTGATGTGGCTGGAAAATGAATATAAATTTTGCTACATGGGTCATAGAAGATGATTTCTTAAAAATCAACTCTTTTGTATTGATGATATCAGATTTGATGAAAAGATAGAGCTTGGTCATGCTCCTAAAGCTTGTTGTGGCAGTGATGTTCTTGAACAATTAGAGAGAACAAGATTTACTTATGGTAAGGGTGAAGCTCAGAATGTGGAAATTAATGAAAAAGATGAGGAGCAAATATAGAAGAGGAGGAGTATTTTCTTTGATTTGCCATATTGGGAGCATAACCCTCTTCACTATAAGTTGGGTGTAATGCATACTGAGAAGAACGTACATAACAATTTGTTGGGTACCTTGTTGAATTGAGGGTAAATCTAAGGACAACTTGAAAGTATGTAAAGATTTACAACAGATGAAAATAAGGCCAGAACTTGATCCTATTCAATTAGCGAATGGGAACTATGAAATCCCTGATGCTCCTTACACTTTTTCATCTGATGAAAAGACAACTAAATGTGTTGAAGCATCTGAGGGTCCCAAATGGTATGCAAGTAACATATCTCGATGTGTTAATTTGAAGGAGCATAAGTTACTCAATTTGAAAAGCCACGATTATCACATATTGATGCAAGATTTGCTCCCTATTGCCTTAAGAGCAGCAAAAGATACCAATGCTCTAGATCTTATATGCGCATTGTCATACTTTTTCAAGAAGTTATGTGGAAAGGAGTTGTCCATTGAAAATTTGGATGAAATTGGAGTTAAAGTGGTTGTAGCATTGTGTAAAATGGAGAAAATGTTTCCTCCTAGCTTTTTTACAATCATGGTCCACCTAATTGTACACTTAACAGAGGAAGCAAAACTTAGAGGTCCTGTTTTTTTTATAAATAGATGTATCTAATAGAAAGGTTAGAATACATACTCTTCTATTATGATTCATCAAGTATTCGTGTAATAATAGTTCTATAATTATAGTTCTATATGGTTTATGTAGGTATTTGGCATTCTTAAAAGGCCTTGTGAAAAATAAGGTGCAACTTGAAGGTTCAATGGTAGAAGGATACATTGCATATGAGTGTATAGCCTTTTGTTCAAGGTACTTTGTTGGTGTGGGAATGGTTTTTAATTGACTAAAACGAAATGATGATAGTGACTCCAATGAGGATGTTCATCTATTTAGTATAGTGGGTCAACCCAAAGGAATGGTGCAAATGGTTGAAATCCCTGAATTAAGTCTTCAGCAACCTCAAAGATATGTACTTCTGCACCTTCATGACATTGATCCATGTCATAGGTTAGTACAATTCAAAGATTATGTATAAAGACTTTACTTGATAACCCGAAATATGAAACCAATATGACTAATTCTATGTTATTTTTGAGTAAGCGTCTGACATTTTATCCTTACATGGCAAGTGATAGGTTGAAGCAAAAGTGGTTCCTTGACTTTGCCTTTGTGGATTCATTAGCATTTGGAATTATTCATTTGTCATTGCCATTTTTCCCCTATACCTTATTTATCCAACCCAAGAACTAATGATCAAGAGTCAAGGTTGCTTAGGGCTGTAGCTAATGGCCCTAGCCCAATTATTAAGAGAATAAATGCATTTGTTGCCAATGGATATCGATTTCAAACTCAAAAGAGAGACAAGTTGACGAAAACTCAAAATTTTGGTGTGATGGTGGGAGCACAGGGCAAAACATACTTTGGAAATTGAGTCAGATTATTATTCAGAGTGTAAGGTGGGACTATTTCGTTGAGATTTAGTGAATGTGAACTTAAGGGGTCTAAAGAAGGATATAAGAGGATTCACTCTGTTTAATTTCTGACAGAATATACATGAAGGAGGTGCTTTAAAGGATGACCCATATATTTTTTCGTCTCAAGCACAATAAGTCTTTTATGTTGAAGATGAGAAAGATAAAGGTTGGGCCAAGGGACGCATATTGTTTAGCATCACTGCAAATTGATGATGCGCTATACCCTGAGTGAATGTCTTCTGACATTACAAATGAGGATGAATTTAGAGATCATACATATTGCGCTAATGTTAGTGGACAGTAATAAAATGTAAAATTTTTGTTTTTGTGAGAGTTATTATAGTGGTTAAATCTCTTTAAATTTTTTTTTGTTAAGAACATATTTTCTTCATTCTAATAGTTTTTTCTCCTCCCTATATTACGTAATATGATTGTATAAACGTGTATCAAGTGTTTCCAGTGCTTATGGTTGAATTTTTTTAACCTCTTGTTTTTAATTTTTAAAGCTAATGTCAGTTCCAAGTATAGGTTTAAAGCTAGTGAGGCATGTTTCATTTGAGGTGTTGCAGCACCTAATGATTCGCCTTCATATGACAACGATAGTGTTGAGGACAGTGGTGATGAAGTTTCCAATGAAAATGAAGCAAATAATGAGTGCACGGCAGATATCAATTCATCAATTATGCCTATCCTAGAAGGTTTCAGTGATGATGAGGAAGTATTGGTCGTAGGTAACTAATAATATTCTTATGCAACGCATTAGCAGCAAGGGTGAAAACTTTCTTGCTTTACTTAAATTTTGCATCTAATTTGAAAATGATCTTCAAAGTTTTCTTGTACACATTTTTTTACGCATTACTTAAACATTAATTGATATGCTACCACTTTGACTCCTTTACACATATGGACAAGGGGATGTTACCAAGCTTACAGGGCGAACCACTGTAAAAGTGGTGCTCAGTTTGGATGTGTCAGGTAGAATTCTAGTTCCCTTGAATAAGTTTTTACAACCAGTAAAAAAACAGCAGAAGTGTTTTAAACCGATTCCCGCTGATGTCGTAAAGCGCCCTAGTTTCTGTCCTTTAAACTATAAGGAATGGCGATTAGTGCCTTCACTCTTCAAGGGTCGAATTACGAATTACATAAGGGTGAGCTACTAGTGTTTTATTTCTAATTACTTCATGTTGAGTAAAACACCCTAAAATTTCTAATTCCTTTTATTTACTAATATTAACCTGCGTGGCAGCGAAAAAGCCCAGGGGATGTTACCACCATAGTCCCTATTAGGAATATAAGGCTAAGTTTCACATAAAACCTACAATTAGTAACCTAATACCAATTTCAAACACAATCTCAAATGCAGTTTACAAAACATCAAATTGTCCGTACTTAAAAACATTATTCTTTGAACATAATTAATCTAGACATTATTCATTACTACTAGGATTTCTTTTAGTTGTCGCGGCCTTGCTCCAAATTGAAGTCCCTTCCCCATGCTCATGAACTTCAACTGAAAAAGACATTTTAAAAGAATGAGATAAATTCAGTAACAACCACCCCAAACCATCAAAAGATGCACACAAATTCGTTTTTAACCATTTTAGGGGTAGGGAGACATAAGTAATATCCCTATGACATGGAAGATATCCTACGAGTCTCAACATTCGTTATACACCCAACGCAGTTACATCCATTTAGGTTAAGGATAAAAGGGTGAGCAACCTCAATGGGTCTCATAGCCTGTACTTGGTTTTAATGCAGCCGCTTAACCATATCCTGGCCAACTATCAGTTTGGATGGTTACCGTTAACCTAGCTGATGTCCACCCACAAGGTGGCACGTGGCCGCTAGCCAAGCATGCACTTTACCCGGTGGAGGCTAATGGCCTTCAGATGAGCAGGAGTAAACTCTCCAGTCTCACCTAACCACTTTCATAGTTCTTACCCTTGCAAGTAGATTCAGTATTTAATTAGGACATAACCCACCCCAGCTCATCATGGTCCAAAAGTATGTGACATGTACTTCACGATAAAATATCAAAGATGTAAATTCCAACCTTCACAACAACGTCAATAATAACCCAGAAGTTTCATCACCCATTTATCCAAGAGAATCCCCCAAACATCAATCCAAATGCAGTTTCACAGTTCACTCACAAGATACATTTTCAAGAGATATTTGGGGGAGTTAGGGCATGATCGTCACCTGCTAGAATGCGTCGCCTAAACTTGAGCTCGGAATGCTAGTTCAGGTCTATACAGTTTCCTAAAATAGTTTATGTTACTATTAATTCCTTAACCCCACTTCTCCGCATCAAGATATGCTCCAATAAATTCAGTAGGCCTCCTTTCATATCTAGCTATCGATTTAGGCCCTCGATTATAATTTTAGGGTACTTTTAGATTTTTTTTCCTAACATGTTTACCCCTACTGTACACTCCCAGATTTCGACCAGATTGCAAGTCTAACTTCCCGTGCCCATAACTTTCACTCGTAATGTCGGTATTTTAAGATCTCGCCCATTATAGAAAGGTCAATTTTCGAATTATTTCTTTTATGGCCATTAGCGGATTTTATGACTCACTGACTCGAAATTGACCAAAATCGTAAACTGTCCTGACGACTGTCAAGTGTGTGCAGCCTCCGTGCAATGGTCATAACTGGGTTGTTTTTAACTCCGGTTTACAAAATTCAAAATTTCCCAATCAGAGGACACGTAGATCTACCATCCCTAATTTTTTCATAATTTTGGAGAGTTCGACAATTAACAGTAGGTTTATAAAATTAGCCTAAGTTTTGGGCGTAAAGGACAATGTTTGTATTATAATTTTTTGACTTGTTTTCATTCGATCCCAACTTGAACCCTTCCCCAAAATGCATACGACGCCTTCACCCTGAACTCTACTATTCCTAACCATCAAAACTATCTAAGCCATAGAAAAGGCTTTTACCTCGAAACGAGTCATAGAGAGAAAGAGAGGGCTTTAGGTTGTATTATCCCTCCAACTAAGTGCTCCACTCTGAGATTTTTGGAATAGTGAGTAAGAAATCAGATTCAATGATCGAAATATGGAGATTTTATGAAGAATTTCAATTAAAACACTAACTTACTTTGCTACGGCTTACATGAAGTTTCATGACTTACCAATCCAAAGTGAGAAAGTTGAAAGAAGGCGGCCAATGGGGCGGCTCACCAATGGGGGATGGGGGGAGAGAGAGATACTGTGGGGGGGTGATAAGTGCTTAATGTATACATTATTTTAGGGCTATTTTGCTTCATTTTTAGGAAAATTATGTGCTTAATGTTATTATTTATACTCCTATTCTCGATTTATGCTTGGGTATGGTTGTTTGATATGTTTTGCAGGATTTTAGGCCTTTTTACCCAGCTTTTGACCCTTAATGGATGTATTTTGATATCTCCCATGGATACCCATGTGCTGCTGCGCCCACGAAGCAAGAAAAGAGTAGAAAACTGGTTCCAACCCAGACCATGGTCAGACCGTGGTGTCTGCCACCGTCCGTGGTGAGTTGAGAAACTGTTGCCTCATCTCTTTCCTTTGGTTGTGTGGCTAAAAATGTCTGAGCTTTCCTATAAAAGGGCTTCGTTCAGCAGCAGAAGAGAAGGCATATGCATAGAGATATAGCAAGCAAGATTAGCTTAGTTTATCTTCTTCGTCAAATTTTTGTTCTTTTAGTTTAGATTTTTAGTTTGGTATTTGTATTGGTGAGAAATCTTGAAGCGAGAGTGTTTGAGCTTGAGGTAGTTTGAAGCCCTTTCTTGTAGGCTATTCTCAGTCAAGCCCTTCCGCTCTGTTTTTATAAAACGTTGGTTAGTTGTTTAATCCTTAATCATGAGTGAGTAGCTTTTATTTTGTCTAGGGATTTAGTAGGTCATGAAAGTGTGGTTGGATCATGTTTTAATCTATAGAATTGTGCTTATTTTCATGATTGGTTTGATTTCGTCCTATCAAGTGTTTAGCACATTGTGAGTGGATTTTTGGCCAAAACTTGCTTGCACACTTAAAACAATTGAGTGAAAAACTGAACGGTGATATTTGATTGTTAGACTAGTTGATAAAACTTGACATAACGTCGTCTCCAAAGAGAGATTTGTATGTTAGGAGGACATAGAGTATAATCGAAGATGTTTAACTTGGATTAAGATAAATTAGTTTGAAAGAGCGACTTTTGCTTAATTTAGGTAAATTTGGTTGAGTTCGAAAGAGTAGACTAAATTTTTGGATGGATTCCAAATCCTCGAAATTAGCCGGTTAGAGAAAAGTACATCCTTGTCATTTTGATCAAATTAACTTTCATAACTATATGAATTCCTAGGCATGTTTCCTTAATTGTTTTAAAAATTAGTGAATTAGAAGTTGTTAAATCAAACTCTCTTGAATTAGAATTTTACTTAGCATATTTTGGTAGACAAAACTCGATAGATTACATTGGTCCCCGAGGAGCGATTTTTTTTATCTATACTACGACTACCCGTGCGTTTGCGGTGGTGGTCAAGTTTTTGGTGCCGTTTCCTTAGATCAATTTGTTAACTATTGAGTTAGTCTTACGAAAGTGACTGAGTGTTTTAATGTCTTTTACTTTTATTTTCTTTTTATTTTCTTACTTGATTGCACTGGTAGTGTTGGTGATAGCGCTTGCAGGAATTTTTCCTATTTATGCGAAGTCCAATCTTATATAAACCCAATCCGGAGATTAAAAGGACTTTCCGCTTGAGGAAGAATAAGCAAAGGATTAACGAACAAAGGTGCGAGACAAGAAGGAATTCAACAAACATAGCGGGAGGAGGAGGTGACTAAAGAAGGACACTTCGAGATTTTATTACCCCTGGAGTCCAAGGGATCGCCTCAAGCATCACTTGCCTTATAGTTGATGCTAGCAATTTCGAGCTCAAATCAGCACTCATTCCGATGGTGCAACAATCCCATTTTGAAAGAACGCCTTTGGAAGACTCGAATCTACACCTTGTGGTCTTTTTAGAGGTGTGCGATGCATTAAAACTTAGTGGAGTCTCCACTGATGCAATTCGCCTGAGCTTATTTCCTTTCTCATTGAGGGATGAAGCAAGGGCTTGGTTACACTCCTTGCCATCTGGAAAGCAAGGATTTGGTTACACTCCTTGCCATCTGGATGCATTGCCACATGGGATGAGTTGACAAGAGGCTTCCTTGTCAAGTTTTTCCCTCTGAGCAAAACAGCAAGCTTGAGAAATCAGATCAGAAACTTCTTGCAAAAAGATGAAGAGACGCTCTACGAAGCTTGGGATCGGTTTAAAGATTTGCTGCGCTTATGCCTTTATCATGGTCTTCAGCGTTGGATGATTGTCCAAGCCTTTATAATGGTGTGACCCAACCTGTGAGGTCTAGTATTGATGCGGCGGTAGGAGGAACCCTGATGAACAAAACTAAGGACGAAGCCTATAACCTAATTGAGGAGATGACACTTAACAACTTTCAATGGTCCACTGAACGAGGCCAACCCAAATGGGTTGGAGGTAAGCTTGAAATTGATGCGCATACTTTACTTTCTGCTAAAGTAGATGCTATGACTTAAAGATTGGACCGAATGAATGTTAATGCTGTGAATTCTAGTGCCCCTTACCCTTGTGAAATTTGTGATTCTATTGAGCATGCAACTTTAAATTGCCAAGTTGGGAGCCCTTTTTCTCAAGACCCTAGTGAAGTTAACTATGTTCAAAATTTCAACCTGAGATCGGCCAATGAACCTTATTCTAGTGTACATAATCCAGGTTGGAAGAATCATCCGAATTTCTCTTATAGGTCTAATCCAAACCCATTGAATATGCCCCCTATGAATGCCAGACTTCCCCCTGGTTTTCAAAGACCCCTATTCTCTTCTCAAATGCCCCAAAGTCCAATTTAGAAGCCATGATGGAAAGTATGCTTATGGCGCAACAAAAATAGGATGAGTATATTAAGCAATTAGCCTCAAAGATTGATGTGCTTGCAACTCATAATAGGATGTTAGAAGCCCAAATTGCCCAAAAAGCTAGTTTTTCATCTATACCCTCATATAGACTTCCTAGTAAGCCCAAACCTAACCCTCATGAGTGTTGTAACTGTGTCACCTTGAAGGAAGAAGTAGAGGACTTAACTGACCATGAGGATATACCAATAGAAGAGGGTAGAGAAATAATTATGGCTAGAAGTAAAGGGAGAAACAATGATGGCAAGGCTGCCACATTAGTAGAGAATGACACTATAGAGATCCCCACAGTTGTTCCAGCTAAACTCGCTAACCGAGGTAGTTTTTCTATCCCCTATATTGTGGGAAAGGTGGAAATTGAGAGAGCTTTATGTGATCTAGGTACAAGCGTCAGTATAATGCCATATTCTTTGTTTCATAAGCTTCACCAAGGACCATTATTAGCCGCACCCTTTTCAGTACAGTTAGCTGACGGTTCTGAGATGCTACCCATAGGCAGATTGGATAATGTGCCAGCCAATATAGGAGATACTTAGGTATTGGAAGACTTTATCGTAGTTAATATGCTCGAGAGCGATGATGCTTAAATTATCCTAGGTTGGCCCATTTTGGCAACAACTGGTTGCCACATTGATGTAAGAAAGGGGCATATTACATTTGAGGTGGAAGGGTGCTATGCTGTGTTTTGTCATACGAGGGAATACGTGGATTCTCCTAGTTCTACTTTATTAGATGCATTACCCCTTTCCCCTAAGATTGACATGGAGGATGTCTTGAATTGTGAAGATCCTCCTAATTCTAACTGGATTTCTTATGAGGACCTCCAGCAAAGGTATGTTAAGGTGGAGTATGCTGCTTCTGTGCCATCTACACGCCTGAGGTTGAGGTCCCTGTTCCAAACGAGTCTTCGATGAGCAACTATTACAGGTTTGCACAAGCTGTTCTCTCTATGCCCCCTATGGAAGGATTTGATGCAGATTTTGATTTGGGGGTTGAACAAGTTGGCTAGTAACTCGCCTGATAGGCCATGAGTGCGCTTTGCTTTGTACGCAGATAATGAATTATGGCACCGGGTCATGAAAATGAAGGACTTTCAACCAGAACTTTTAAGATGGTACCTTCGACTAAAAAAGTTTAACTTTGTGGTCCGTGCTAACGCCAATGTCCATACACTTATTGGTCCAGACTAGGCATAGAAGAAGGGTTAAGCTCTTGACCTTAAAAGAGCACTTGGTGGGCGGCAACCCAAGCTCTTTTTCCTTTTCCTTTCCTTAGCTTTTATTTTTACTATTTTTATAGTCTGTGAAGAAAAACAAAAAAGAGAAAAAGAAATAGAAAAAGAAAAAAAAACTATGAATAAAATGTCTGGCACCACGGCCAGACCCCAAGAACTATGAATAAAATGTCAGTAGACATGACGGTCTAACTGTGGTGAACCCCACGATCCGTGGTGAATTGCTACGGGTCGCGGTCTAGGTTTTTTGCTGCGGTGGCCACTCATCTCTCTCCTAATTCATCTTCAACCTCGAGTCTCTCCCTCTCTACCTTCATTTTCTCTCTCTACACCCTCCATGGCTAATACCTTCAATCTTCCCTCATTTCTTCTTTAGTTTCACTCATTTTCACCCAAAATCATCCTTTTTCACTCAATCTTTTCTCTTTCCCCATAAATATAATCTCTTTTCTTCTTCTTTTTCTTTTTCTTCTTGTTCTTCTTCAAACTCATCTCACTTCACTCATCCACCATATCTAATTTTCCCCCTCTCTTATTCTTCTTCTTTTTACTTAATTTCTTCATTTTCTTCTTCAAATTCTTCTATTTAGTTTTTGCAACAATGGCATCAACTAAGAGACAAAGAAGCACCAAGGAGGTTGGTTCTTCAAGTCAATCACCACCTCAACCTCAAAGGCCATCCTGAACCTCCATCAATGCGCGTACCTTTAATAGTACCTTCGGTTTTCCACCTAGTATGGATTTACCGAACTACAAATTCAACCCAAATACATTTTGGGGCGAACTTTCGAGGAGTGTTAGGTACATCACTAGTTCATCAAAGTGCACACATATTAGAAACCCTTGCATTGGACTAGCTCAGCGTATTTTGGTTTGTTCCCGGTTTGCTGAGGAAGATAGTCTGAATGCCTTAAGATTGTCTGAGTTGTACTTGTCCATTATGCTTGATGGTGTCCAGCTTGACTCAAGTTCCTTTTTAGCCAGACAATTGCATAGTGCTGCTGTTAGCACCAAAGGTAGGGTAGTTATTGGTGGTATTGTAACTACTATTGCTAGATTTTTGGGCATTGAACGCAATCCTGAAGATAGAGTTTTCAGGTCCGAGAGGCTTGATCAAACTGCTTTTGAAATTATGAACTTTTGTAAAGTTGAAGCAGGGCGTTTATATTGGATTTACCCTTGGGATCGGCTTTTGCCGCTTCCCAATGTCGATCGAACCACTCTAATTCACCAGGCTAACCTTTATTGGGTACCTAGTGATGATGAGGTTGTTTGACCTATACCCCATCATCTATCTCCTCATTCTAGTCAAGCCGGACCTAGTTCTTCTTTTCAACCACCCCCTCCTAACTATACTGACCTCCAAGACACCCTTAGATCCATTTAAGAGAAGCAAGCTTCCCTTCGCGCATTTGTTGCTTCTTAGAATGCTGCTCTTTGGGACTTTATCCAAGAGCGCCACGATGAGCTTCGTGAGATGCTTGCTTCGCAGACACAGTATTTCTAAGATTATAGGACATGTCTAGAGACCTAGTGGGATTGGCATACCTCTTATGGCCAACCACCCCATCCTCCACCACCACCTCCTTTCTGATTGCTCTGTGTTACCTTCTTCCCTTTTTCTATTGTATGCCCACATTAAGGGTAATGTGTGATTCAAGCATGGGGGAGTTAGTCATTATATTTGGCGTCTGATGGCTGATTTGGTTTGGTGTGCTTGTGTTTTGTATATGTTATTTGTAATAGTTTTTGGAGTTTTTGATTTAGGTTTTAGTTTTATTTAGTAGTATTTCAGTAGTGCATTTAGTTTTCTTTTCATTCTAAGTTACATTTTAGTTTTTCTTGTATAAGTTTCTTTTGCATTTTAGTTTGCATTGTTACTAGGAGCATTAAAAAAAAAGCCAAAAAAAAAAGAAAAAAAATCCTCCTGTGATGATCCTTCTAGATTTGGTAGACTTCTTTGGTTTAGTTTGTTCCTTTGATTCGCCCAAATTATATATAAAAATATTTAAGAATGAGTTTTTGAAACGAGCTCCATGTTTTGACCACATGTCGGGTGCGAGTTGATTTACCCCATGAGTCTTTACATAAATTTTAGCATGTGTTTACTAGTGAGCTAGTTTTGACCCTTGGTAGATGTCCCATGAGGCTTTGAGCTTTTATAGGCTATTTATCAATTTAGTCCTATGTTTTCTTTCATGTGTGACTCTTCCTTGACATCATTTCGCTAGAACTTGCTTTGATTTTCATTCAAGATCACATTTCGCATATGCATTTAGGCAAGATGATTGAGGCATCTTTCTTTGATTTGTTAAACCCCACGGCTAAATAGTAACCTTTGTTGTGTATTGTATCCCCTATTAGCCCCTTTGAGCCTGTAGCCGATTTTCTTAATTTGAACCTCCTATTATAGCCCATGGCCTAATACTTGTCTTAACTTTAAGTCAAGACTAGAGGAGCATTTCTTTTTTTTTTTTTTTTTTTTGGCATCAAGTTTGACAGGGCACAAGTAAGGTGAATTGTTATCCTTTAATGAATTTTGGCTGTTTGGTGAAGGGATATGAGATTTTGATGAATCCCTTATTTCATTATACAAAGTTTGGAGAAGAGTTGGAATCTAAAGTTCGTTATGGATTTTCCCTTGGCTATCCTTTTTGGAAAAAAAAGAAAAAAAACGAAAGCAAAAGAAAAAAAACAAAAACAATAGGAAAAACAAAGAACAAAAAAGAAAAAAAAGAAAAAACTGGAAGAAAGTATTGGCCTTGCTGGGATTGTAGGTTATTTGTAATTTTCGACTCTTTCACTCTTCAATAAGAGATGTATTTTGTTGATGAATTATAATGGTCTGAGCAGGATATAGTATGATGCATCGGAATTGTTTAGCTCTTAGTCTTTGGCTTCTAGCTCCTCATTCCAAAACATTTGTTCCCGTCTTACCTTTTACCCATGGCCCCATTATAACCTTATGAAAGTCCTCATCATTGTCTAGTGTGTTTGCATATTAGTGATGGCGAATTTGAGAGTCTTGTCAAGATTATGGTAGATTTGAGTCTAAGAAATGAGAATTGGGAGAACCTTCATTATTATTAAACATATGAGTGATGAGAGCCACATAATTATAGTGAGGTTCCGCCAGCCTTGCTAGCCTTACTTGCTTCATATGTTGAAATGACTGTATTTGACGATTTGAGGAGACTGATTCAAGTTTGACATTGTGGTCTATCAAAAGATTTTCGAAAATTTCATTCCTTAACCTGTTTGTTAATGATTTTGTATCTTTTTGGGCTACCTTTGGATTAGTTTTGCCATTTGAATGTTACCTATGTCTATCCTGAGGAGATTGTGTATAGTTTTATTTTTCTTTGTATTGCTTGAGGACAAGTAACGGTTTAAGCATAGGAGAGTTTGATAAGTGCTTAATGTATACATCATTTTAGGGCTATTTTGCTTCATTTTTTAGCGAATTTTGTGCTTAATGCTATTATTTATACTTCTATTCTCGATTTATACTTGGGTATGATTGTTTGATATGTTTTGCAGGATTTTAGGCCTTTTTACCCAGCATTTGACCCTTAATGGATGTAATTTTACCTCCCTCACGGATACCCATGTGCTGCCACGCTGTGGAGCAAGAAAAGAGTAGAAAAACGATCCTACCCCAGACTGCGGTCGGACCATGGTGTCTGCCATGGTCCATGGTGAGTTGAGAAACTATTGCTTATTCGTTTTCCTTCGGCTGTATGGCTGAAAAGATCCGAGGTCTCCTATAAAAGGGCTTCGTTCAGCCACAGAAGAGAAGGCACATGCATAGAGATATAGCAATCAAGATTAGTTTAGTTTATCTTCTTTCCCAAATTTTTATTCTTTTAGTTTAGATTTTTAGTTTGGTATTTGTATTGGTGAGAAATCTTGAAGCATGCGTGTTTGATCTTAGGGTGGTTTGAACCCTTGGTTGAAGGCTATTCTTAGTCAAGCCCTTCCGCTCAGATTTCACAAAACGTCGATTAGTTGTTTAATCCTTAATCATGAGTTAGTAGTTTTTATTTTGTCTAGGGATTTAGTAGTTCATGAAAGTGTAGTTGGATCATGTTTTAATCTATAGAATTGTGCTTATTTTTATGATTGGTTTGATTTCATTCTATCAAGTATTTAGCATATTGTGAGTGGATTTTTGTCCAAAATTTGCTTGCACACTTAAAATAATTGAGTGAAAAATTAAAAGGTGACATTTGATTGTTAGGCAGCTTGACAAAACCTGACATAACGTCGTCTCGAAAGAGAGATTTGCATGTTAGGAGGACATAGAGTATAATAGAAGATGTTAAACTTGGATTAAGACAAATTAGTTTGAAAGAATAACTTTCGCTTAGTTTAGGCAAATTTGGTTGAGTTTGAAAGAATAGACTAAATTTGTGGATAGATTGCAAATCCTTGAAATTAACCAGTTAGAGAAAATCACATCCTTATCATTTTAATCCAATCAACATTCATAACTACATGAATTCCTAGGCATGTTTATGTAAATAATTTAAAAATTAGAGAATTCGAAATTGTCAAAGCAGACCTCTTGAATTAGAATTTTACTTAGCATATTTTGGTAGACAAAACTCGATAGATTACATTGGTCCCTGAGGAGCGATCTTTCTATCTATACTACACTACCCATGCGCCGGTGGCAGTGGTCAGGGGGTTGTCGTGAGGGGAAAGAGAGAGAGAGAGAGGGAAGAGGAAGAGAGAGGGAAAAAAGGGGTTTCGATCTTGGGGTTTGTCTCCCCCCTTGCCCTTTTTTTGTATTGGTATTTTCTTTTTGCTCTTTTTTTTTTCCCTCTTGAATAGAGAGTTGAGAGATTAATATTTCTCTGGCTTGGACCATACGACTAACCTCCAGGCTATTCCGCTAAATTTTCTGGGGATTAAACTACCACGATCTCAAACATTCTAAGTTAGCCAATTTAATAATTATTACTGATAAAGGAATATATATATATATATATATATATATATATATATATATATATATATATATATATATGTATATATATTTATATATGTATGTATATAATATATATATATATATATATATATATATATATATATATATATATGTATATGTATACATACATATATATATATATATATATATAATATATATATAATATATATATATATATATATATATATATATATATATCGATATAGAATAAATACATATATATATATATAGGTATGTATATACCCACATATATATATGTGTATATATATATATTTATATATATATATATATATATATATATATATATATATATATATATACACATATATATAATCCTAAATAAATAAATAATGTTTTTCTGAGGTTTCACATTCTACCCCACTTAAAGAAAGTTTCATACTTGAAACTTCGCATGCGCCTAGTCATTCAAATAAGCGAGGGTATTTGGATCGCATCCCTTGCTCTGGTTCCCATGTGGCCTCCAATATCTCGTGATTTGCGTAGAGAACTTTCACTAGAGGCATTGTCTTCCTACGGAGTTGTTTTTCCGTCCAATCCAAGTCGCGAATTGGTTGCTCCTCGTAAGTTAAATATTCTCGCGGCTGTATGGGATTGGGTGTAATGATGTGGGATGCGTCAGGGATATACTTGCGTAGTTGTGACGCGTGAAAGATGTTGTACACTCTAGGTAGTTCTGGTAGTAGCTCTAGACGATAAGCTACTTCCCAACAAGTTGAGTGATGGGGTATGGCCCGATATATCTAGGGCTAAGCTTGCCCATCATGCCAAACCTCATGATGCCCTTGGTTGGAGACACTTGAAGGAAAACTTGATCTCCCACTTCAAACTTCGAAGGTCTGTGCCTTCAGTCTGCATAGGGCTTCTGTTAACTCTAGGCTACTTTCATTCGTTCTTAGATTACCCTGACTTTCTTAGTAGTCGTCTGGACTAGCTCAGGTCCAATGGTTAGCGCATCGTCAATCTCCTTCCAGCACAAGAGGGTTCTGTATTATTGACCATACAATGCTTCATAAGGGGCCATTTCGATGCTCGGATGTTAACTGTTGTTATAAGAGAATTCGATCAGGGCCAACTGCTCGTCCCAAGCTTATTTGAAATCTAGCATTCATGCTCGTAACATATCCTCCTACATTTGGATTGTCCGTTCCATCTAATCGTCGGTCGCTGGGTGGGAGACTGTACTGAAATGTAACAGCATTCTGAATCCCTCCTGTAGCTTCTGCCAGAATCCAAATTAGAATCAGGTGTCCCGATCTGAAACTATAAAACTTAACATTCCATGTAATCGGACTATCTCTTCTAGATAGGCACGGGCCAACTAGTCTACAGTCCGTGTATTCCTCATGGCTATAAAGTGGGCTATTTTTATGAGTCGCTCCAAAATGACCCAAATTGCATTGTTCTTTCTTTGTGTTGGCGGTAGGCTTACTACAAAGTCCATGAAAACTGAGTCCCATTTCTACTCGGGATTCTCTAGCAGTTGTCAGAGTCCTGTGTGTAGCTGGTGTTCCGCCTTCACTCATTGACACATCAGACATTTCGTCACATTGTCTGGCACCTCTTGTTTTATATTGCTCCACCAAAAAGTTCTCTTCAAATCGTTGTACAGGTTGTTCCTTCCAAGGTAAACGGAGTGTGGGGTATTGTGCTCCTCATCCAAGATTTTCTTCTTGAGTTCCTCTATAGTAGGGATGCACACCCGGTACTAGAACCTTAGCGCCCCATCTTTATGTATCACGAAGCTAGGTGCCTTTCCTACTAACACCTCAGTCCTATTGTATCTAATTGTGGGTCTGTGCCTTGAGCAACCCGTATCTCCTCAATGAGGGAAGGTTGCACCTCCATGGTGTAAAGCATAGGTCTTATCCCCTTTGTCACCACATTGATCTCCAGTTTCTTAAATCCCTTGCCCAACTCCCTGGGTAGTGCCAATAGACCGTTAAGGGTTGGTTATGGTCTGCGACTTAACGCATTAGCTATCATATTTGCTTTTCCTGGGTAGTATCGAAAGTTTATACCATAATCTTTAAGGAACTCCAACCACCTCGTTTGCCATAAATTTAGGTCCTTTTGTGAAAATAGATATTTTGGGCTTTGGTGATTAGTGAAAATCTCACAGTGCACTCCATATAGGTGGTGTCTCCAAATGTTTAGGATGAACACTACTGCCGCTATCTCTAGGTCATGAGTGGGGTAGTTTCGCTCATGAGTATTTAGTTGCCGTGAGGTATAGGCTATGACACGGCCGTCCTGGATCAGCACACACCCCAATCCATTCCTTGACGCATCAGTATATACCACAAAGTCCTCGTCATTGGCGGGTAAGGCCAAAATTAGTGCACTGGTAACCTTTTCTTAAGTTCTCGAAAGGCCTCCTTGCACCGATCAGTCCACTCATACTTGATAATCTTCCTCGTCAAATTCGTGAGGGGAGTGGCGATCTTTGAGAATCTCAGGCCAAGTCTACGATAGTAACCTGCCAGTCCCAAAGAGCTTCTCACCTCAGTCGCGTTCTTGGGTCTCGGCCATTGCATTATGGCTTCTATCTTTTGAGGATCTACCGATATTCCCTCTCTAGACACCACATGCCCCAAAAAAGCCAGTTTCCCAAACCAAAATTCGCACTTCTTCAATTTTGCATACAGTTCATTCTTTCTCAATACCTCTAGGATTATCCTCAAGTGATAGGCATGTTCCTTTGATATCTTTCAATAGATTAGTACATCATCTATGAACACCACTACGACTTAATCCAAGTAAGGTTTAAAGACCCTATTCATGAGGTCCATAAATGCCGTTGGAGACTTAGTCAGCCCAAAAGGAATCACTATAAATTCATGATGTCCATATCGAGTGCGAAAGGCAGTCTTGGGTATATCATCTTCCTTGATTCAGAGTTGACGCTTTCCAGAGCGGAGATGTATCTTAGAAAAAGTTCATGCACCCTTAAGCTAGTCAAAGAGGTCATCTACCCTGGGTAAAGGGTAATAGTTGTTGACTGTTATTTTGTTAAGCTCTCTATGGTCTATATATAATCCCAAGGTCCCATCCTTCTTCTTTACGAACAATACTGGGGCTCTCCACAAGTAGGTACTAGGTTGGATGCAAGCCTTCTCTAATAACTTATCAAGTTGGATTTTTATTCCTTAAGTTATGTCGGTGCCATCAGGTAAGGTGCTCTGGAGATAGGGGTTGCCCCGGATACTAAGTCAATGCAAAATTCCACCTCTCTAGAGGGTGGCATGCCAGGGATCTCCTCAGGGAAGACATTTAGGAACTCCTGAACTACTGGAATGCTCATGAGGAATGGCTTAGATGTATCAGTATCTAGCACATTACATAGGAATCCCTTGCAACCTTGTCCCAGTAGCTTATGGGCCTCCGTTACGGTGATAAGCCTCACCCTGCTCGTTAGGACCTTTCCTTTATGAACAAATTTCTCCCCTTGGGCCTCCTTAGGGTGATTCTTTGTTTAGGGTAGTTTATTTGGGGTTGGTACTTTGCTCACCAGTTCATTCCCAAAATGACACCGAAATCAGTTAATTCGAATTTGTACAAATCTGCCAAGAACACATGTTCGTATATCTGGATGGGGTAGTCCTCGTATAGCTCATCACATTTCATAGTGTTCCTATCAGGTATAGTTACAAACAGCAGAGCGGCTTTAGATATCAGAACTAACCCTAATGTCTCAACTAGCTTGACAGAAATAAAGGAATGCATAGCACCGTAATCAAACAAGACATCTACAGATTGAGTCTTAATAGAAAATGTATCAGTCACCATGTTTAGAGCGTCCTGGGCTTCCTCCCTACACATAATGTAGACTATGGGCATTATGATAGCTCGTTGGGGGCTTGCTTGATTTTGTTAGGGCGTTTGAGTATAGTAGTTCGGGTTGGCTGCCTGCCCACCCTTATTCTGGTGATATTGCTGTGGTCATTGTTCCCCATGGCCTTGATTGGTAGGAGGTGATAGGTGCGGGCAGTCCCTTACTTGATGTTGAGGACTTCCACAGCGGTAACATCTCTTGTTGGCGTGACATTCTCGTGCACAGTGCCCCAATTTCCGACAAACATTGCATGTCACTCTAGGCCAGTCGTTGGTTTGCTGGTCCCTACGCATGTTGTTGCTGCTGGAGCAGTTCCAGGAGGCCTTTTCTATTGGCCCTGAGAGTGAAGATTTTCTCTTTGGGCCCCCTTTTGCTTATTCCCCCGCTGCTCACTGTAGTATTCGTTTTTCTCCTTTATTGCCTTTTCCACGTACACAGCGATGTTGCATAGGTCCTCATAGGAGACATATTGATGCACTGACATTCTTTCCATAAGGTGTGGGTTGGGCCCTGCCTAAAAGCGATTCATCTTCAGTTTTTCGTTAGCTACAAAGGTAGGGACGAAGTGACAGAGTTCTATGAACTTGGGGGCATACTCTAATACACTTATCCTTCCTTATTGCAGTTATATGAATTCGTTCTCCTTTGCCTTCTAAGGGGACACTGGGTAGAAGCGGTTCTTAGTCAGCTCTTTGAATTTCCTCCAGTCGAACCTAGGTTCATACTATCTTTCTCGTACGATAGTCCACTAAAGGACAACCTCATTCCTAAGGTAGAATACTAGGAATCCAGTCTTCGAAAGCCTTGGGTTTCGGAGCGCCATCGTAAATCGGTGGGCTATGGCTGGCAAGCCCTTTGAACATGTGGGAATTGTCCTTCTCTATCTTCTTTTCCTTGGCCCCCATCATCTTCTGTAGGTACTCATTCTGTTGCTATAGTTCTTCCCCTTGCTTTTGCAGCAACTCCAGCAGCGTGAGATTAGTGAGTTCCGTCCTAGTGGGCAGGCTAGGCTCTTCCACCTGACTGAAAGGGCCATTTCAATTCCTGGGTTGGTGGGCTTCCAGTCTCTCTCTCAGGCTAGCTATAGGGATGTCTAAGTTCATATTGGGCCTTGGAGTGGGATGGGGCCCGCTTTGCGATTCACCATTGTTTCTCGACATCCTAATTAGGAATTAAATCAAGTTTAGTTACTTCCCTAGTAGTTCACAATATATATTTCACCACAGCTTAGTAACACATCTTATATCACATTATTGTCAAGAAGCAGTCATATGATATTGTTCATAGCTACATTCACTTGCCACACTCGTGTGGCCCAGTTCTGGTGTCTCATCACTACATGCCTCACACACATTCGATTAACACTAATAGTATTCATGAATAACTCATGTGCACAATTCTCAATTACTCATAACAAGTAGTTGCATCCATGTAACTCCATGAAAATCTCAATGTATAAATTAGAAATAAAAATTGTTATTCTAACACACATACTACCATTACATAAGCAACTTAATAAAGTTTTCAGTTAATACTTTAGTAAAAAAGAAAGAAAAGAACAATACAAACTTTAAGGACTAATGGCACTATCTTTAAGCAAACTTCTAGCATTTATTGCCCAGAAGTATCTAATGGGCAGGTACCCCGACACATCCTTCCACACCTTCTTCGCTTCCAGCAGGCAACTTCAAGCTTGGGTTCCTCTTCAGCTGCAAGCAGCCTCTCCATGTCGGTTTCCTCTATGAGTATCTCCCCTGATTCCTGGTCTAGAGTTGTTTCCTCGAGGTCTTCATCCCTCTCCCACTATTCTTCAAAGTCCCCCTCTTTAGCTAGTTCTTCATCAGGGTTTGCTTCACGTATAGTTCCCTCTTCTGGGTCGTCCTCCTCTAAGGGTTTTTCTTCACTGTCATCCTCCTCCATAGGCTCCTCCTCAAGGTCCTCCTCTTCATAGGTTCTTTCTCAGGGCACTGCTCTTCCATAGGTTCTTCCTCGGGGTCCTCTTCCTCCTCCCTAGGCCCACTTTCTTCCTCAAACTCTTCCTCCTTAGGCCGTTTGGGTTCTATGTTGGTACCATCCTTCGTATACTCCTCCTCCCGGGGTGGTTGGGTCTCATCATTGGTGATAGGGGTAGGCGGTTGAGCATATGTGCTTATATCCATTAGTCGATCCACTAACTTTGCTAGACTTGCTCCCATCGATTCCCAATCACACAAGCAACACCTATTGTAGTAACGGAACACTTTGGTCTTAGGGTGGAGCTTGTTAATCCTATAATGCCATGCAGAGTCACCTTAGAGGGTTAAGAGAAAGAATAGGGCTGGTAGTCCTCAAACCTTAAATAGTCATTTACTGCCTCCACTAAATGCCCATGTATAGCCTCTTCAATTCTTTGTAGGTGGCTAACTAAGTCAACTTCAGGTCTTTTTCCCACCCTTTGGTGGAGACAACGACGACCCATGCAACCGTAATGACGTGTGCCATTCATCTTATATAGCAACAAGTTACACTTAGACACGGGTTCAAAAGTAATCAAGCATATGCAGACATCCCCTGGTTCGCGTCCTACACTCATGCTCTGCGCAATCCTTAAGTCTATAGAGTATGATTACAATGTTGTAAGCGAGCATTTAGATCAGTCAACCTGAGCTCTGATACCACTTTGCAATACCCCGAAATTTCTAATTCCTTTTATTTACTAATATTAACCTATAAAGCAGCGGAAAAGCTTAAAAGGTGTTGCCGCTGTACTTCCTGCTAGGAATACAAGGCTAAGTATGGTATAAAACCTATAATGAGTAACTTAATACCAAATTCAAACATAATCTCAAATCCAGTTTACAATACATCAAATTGTCCATACCTAACAACATTATTTTTAGAACATAAGCAATCCAGACATTATTCATTATGATTAGGATTTCTTTTAGTTGTCGTAGCCTTGCTCTAAATCGAAGTCCCTTCCCCAGGCTCATAAACTTCACCTGAAAACAAAACATTTTAAAAGAATAAGATAAACTCAGTAATAGCCACCCCCAACATCAAACCACGCACACAAATTCATTTTAAACTATTTTAGGGGTGTGGGAGACATAGGTAGTATCGTTATGACATGGAAGACACCCTACAAGTCCCAACATTTATCATACACCCAACTTAGTCACATCCATTTATGTTAAGGATAAAAGGGCGAGCGACCTCAATAGATCTCATGGCTTGTACTTGGTTCTAATGCAGCCGCTTAACTATATTCTGGCCTATCGTCAGTTTGGACGATTACTGTTAACCTGGCCCACATCCACCTACAAGGTGGTACGTGGCCGCTAACCATGTGTGCACTTTACCCAGGGAAGGCTAATGGCCTTCAGATGAGCAAGAGTAAACTCGCTAGTCTTACCTAACCACCTCCGTAGTTCTTACCCTTACAAGTGGATTCGGTATTTAATTAGGACATAACCTACCCTCGCCCGTCATGTCCAAAAGCATGTCACATGTACTTCACAATAAAATATCAAAGTTGCAAATTCCAACCTTCATAACAATGTCAATAATTGCCCAAAAGTTGCATCACTCATTTATCCTGGAGAGTCTCCCAAACATCAATTCAAATTTAGTTTCATAGTTCACTCACAAAGACACATTTTCAAGGGATATTTGAAGAAGTTAGGGCATGATCATTACCTGCTAGAATACGTCGCCTAAGCTTGAGCTCGGAATGCTAGTTCAGGCGTATACAGTTTTCCAAAATAGTTTAGGCTAGCATTAATTCCTTAACCTGACTACCTGCCCATCAAAATATGCTCCAATAAATTCTCTAGGCCTCCTTTCTTATCTAACTATTGATTTAGGCCCTCAAGTATAATTTTAGGGTACTTTTAAATTTTTGTTCTAACACGTTTACCCCTACTGTACACTCCCAGGTTACAACCAAATTACAAGTCCAACTTCCTAGGCCCATAACATTCACTACAGATGTCAGATTTTAAAGATCTAGCCCATTCTAGAAAGGTCAATTTCCAAACAATAACTTTTCTTCTATGGCCATTAGTAGATTCTGGGTCTCACTAGCCCAAAATTAACCAAATCCGTAAATTATCCAGGCAACTATCAAGTCTGCACAGTTACTGTGCAACGGTCATAACATGGACATTTTAACTGTGACTTGCAAAGCTCAAAATTTTCCAATCAAAGGACACATAAATCTACCATCTTCGATTGTTTTCTAATTTTTGGACAGTCTGAAAATTACCAGCAAATTCGTAAAATTAGCCTAAGTTTTGGGTGTAAATAACGATGCTTGTACTATAATTTTTAGACTTGTTTTCATTCGATTCTGACTTGAACCCTTCCCCAACATGCATATGATGCCTTCACCCAAAACCCTAGTATTCCTAATCACCAAAACAATCCAAGCCGTAGAAAAGAATGAGTCTTTTACCTCAAAATGAATCGTAGAGAGAAAGAGAGGACTTTAGGCTATGTTATCCCTCCAACTAAGTACTCCACTCCGAGCTTTCTAGAATAGTGAGTAGAAGTCAGATTCAATGCTCGAAATATGGAGGTTTTATGAAGAATTTCAATTAAAACACTAACATACGTTGCTAGGGCTTGCATGAAGTTTCTTGAATTACCAATCTAAAGTGAGTGAGTGGAGGGAAGACAGCTGATGGGGCGGAGGTTGGGCAGTGCATTTGTGGGGGATGGGGGGCAAAGATGTCATGGGGGAGGGGTACCGTGAGGAGAGAGAATGGGGACAAGACGAAAGAGGAAAAAAAGGGGTTTAAATCATAGGGTTTGTCTCCCTCTCTTACCTTTTTTTGTATTGCTATTTTTTTTTTCCTCTTTTCTTTTTTCTTTGGGAATAGAGAGTTGAGAGATTAATATTTCTCTAGCTTGGACAGTTCGACTAACCTCCGGGCTATTCTGCTAAAGTTTCTAGCAATTAAACCACTACGAGCTCAAGCATTCTAAATTGCCCGATTTCAGAATAATCATAAATAAAAGAATATACATACATACACACACACACACACACACACGCACACACACAGAGATATATATGCATATATATATATATATATATATATAT
>JAKOGI010000795.1:375000-408853 GCA_029747015.1 Carnegiea gigantea | reverse complement strand
CCCCCCCCCCCCAAAAAAAAACTCCATATTTCTTTCTCTCTCCTCCCCCTCTCTCGCTAACCCACTTCTCTCTCCCTCTTCCTCAACAATGGCGACGGACGGATCCGGCTCAAATGGGCAAAACCCACCATCACGCCCATTCAAGGTGGCGCTGATCACAGGGATCACCGGCCAAGATGGGTCATACCTCACCGAATTCCTCCTCAACAAAGGCTACGAGGTTCACGGCTTGATCCGACGGTCATCAAACTTCAACACACAACGAATCAATCACATCTACATCGACCCCCACAATGCCCACAAAGCTAAGATGAAACTACACTACGCCGACCTCACTGATGCATCCTCTCTCCGCCGTTGGATCGACACTATCTCCCCTGATGAAGTTTACAACCTGGCGGCTCAATCACACGTCGCCGTTTCTTTCGAAATCCCCGATTATACCGCCGATGTTGTTGCTACCGGAGCTCTCAGACTCCTTGAGGCCCTACGATCTCATATTACCGAAACGGGTCGGACCCACGTCAAGTACTACCAAGCGGGTTCGTCTGAGATGTTCGGATCTACGCCGCCACCGCAGTCGGAAACGTCGCCGTTTCATCCCAGATCGCCTTATGCTGTTGCTAAATCTGCTGCTCATTGGTACACTGTCAATTACCGGGAGGCTTATGGTAATTCACTCGTTTAGAAATTTGTGTACTTTTGTGGGTTTGCTGATTATTTGTGTTTAGTAATTGGGGTTTTCTGGGTTGTTGTTGTTCGCTTGATTTGGGGATGGATTTGAGGATTTTCGGGTAGGAACTTAAAATGCTGACTGAAGATGGTGGGTTCTTTGCGATTTGGTTTTTAGCTTCTTTTTTTTTTTTTTTTGGTTTGGGGGGGGGTGATTGTTGTTGCCTTGTTATTTCATTTGATCTGACTGCCTGATGATCTGTCAAGTGATTAGATGGTGATTATGCTGAGAAATGAAAATGCAGATGAAATGAGAAGTCATTTGATAGGTTTTGGGCAATTTTTCTACCTTCTTAGAATAGGGTTAGACAATTTGATTTGCTTGAGCTTTTGATGATCGATGGCTTTGTGGGTTGTTGCTTTGATTTTGGTTGTGATAGCTTCCTTCATTGATACTGATGTGCTAATCGATTGACGAGAAGCATAATATAACTACTATGTAAAGCACAAGGAGAGTGATAGACTGGTAGTGTGGTGCAAATGTAGATGTGTAGATGTGTGATTATGATGCCAGATTTGTTTTGTTTCAGTAAGCATTTGGATCCTCTTTATATTCTTATGGGTATCTAAGACAAGACAATGGTTATTATTTCTTTTAAACGATAGGCGTCTGTATGTGTCGGTGATTATTTGAGGTATTAGATTAATTGAAGAGTGTGCCTCGATTGAGACCATCTCAGCTAAAGAAGTTGTGACATATAAGAGAAGTGGAACTCAAGAAAAAAGTTGGTGGTTTCTCTCGAGGACAGCCTGCGAGATTGACTTGTTCAAGAGTTGTTGTTGACTAAATTATTTATTTTTTTCATGATTTTGGGTTCTTATGAAGTAGTGTTGAGATTCTTGAAATAATATTGGTTCTGTCATCACCGCATCAGATGTGCTGTTAAGTTAAGTCTGAGTCCCCATTGATAGGATAGGGACAAGGAGAATGATCCCATAGACTAATAATTGGACCATTTCTCTTGTGTGGGAGATTTGCTAAAAGTTTGGAAAAAATACATTTTTTCTGTTGTTTATGGCAAGTTGGTGTTCCATGTTATTCTAAGTTTTATTGGTCAACAATGTAAGTGTTGTTAACCCAGTACATGAACTTCTAACCTTTGCATTTTTTGCAGGCATATTTGCTTGCAATGGCATTTTGTTTAACCATGAATCTCCACGAAGAGGAGAGAACTTTGTGACCCGAAAGATCACGAGGGCCGTTGGCCGGATCAAGATTGGGCTACAGAGCAAGCTGTTCCTTGGGAACTTGCAGGCATCAAGGGACTGGGGATTTGCCGGGGACTATGTAGAGGCAATGTGGATGATGCTCCAACAGGAGAAGCCGGATGATTATGTGGTGGCCACTGAGGATTCTCACACTGTGGAAGAGTTCTTGGAGGTTGCATTTGGGTATGTGGGGTTGAACTGGCAGGATCATGTTGTCATTGACAAGAGGTACTTTAGGCCAGCTGAGGTTGACAATCTCAAGGGTGATGCAACAAAGGCCAAGAAGGTGCTCGGTTGGAAGCCCAAAGTTGGATTCGAGCAACTGGTGAAGATGATGGTTGACGAAGATATTGAGTTGGCGAAAAGGGAGAAGGTGCTCGTTGATGCCGGCTACATGGATGCTCAGCAACAGCCATGAGAGCTGGTACCATTTGATTCCCAAGTCTCAATTCATTCTGCTTCTTTTTGATCAATATATCTGATTTAGCGTACAGATGAGATCAAATCAGAACATAGGCTGTGTCGTGTCTTGGTATGAGCAATCAGGTTATTGATTTGTTGATTTTCTTTCAAAATGTTCAGTTTTCTTCATAGCGAGGTTTTCTGAGATATGCATAATTCCTAGGATCAAAGAAACAATCTCTTTTCTTTGTCCCTTTTTTTTGTAGCTAGGTATTTTTATTTCATAATTGAGCTGCTGGCAAGCTGCAAAGCATGTGTCTGTTGCCTGTATTTTGGCTAATGGTTGCATTGTAGTAAATGAGATTCCATCTTCTCTTTTGCGCAACTGTGAAAATTTCAGTTCCTTCCAATGTCATGAACGTTCTCCAAATTTCTTGTACTCTTATCTTAAAATGGTCATGTTATTTTTGCAAATGTTCATGATATGAAGAAGCTTTAAGGATTGTTACCCCAACCATTGAAGTCAAGAAGCCTTGCAAATTTATTGGTGAAAACTGCAAAGAACCAATACACACATACATATACAAACATCTGACATCAATGTTTGAACATGCAAATTCAATACTTGTATATGCAAATCTAGTACGAGATTCGATTGCTTGTATCCATTTAATCAAAAATGGAAGAATCAGTTGTTGCAAGCTAAGCAAGAGAAGAACTTGTGAGCAAAAGATCTGCGAGTGGGTGTTGCAGGTTGAGCATCAACAACAACGACAGAAGACTCATCAGCTCCTCTCTTCCTGGCTTTGTCACCCTCATTCAAGAATATCTTGAAAGCTTCCTCCACATACTCAACAGCTTCTTTAACTGTCATGTTCTCCACCAGCTTGTGTGGGTAAGTCTCCTTGTTGTGGTCTCCTCTTAGGCATGCTGCCAACTGCACCAACTCTGCTTGGAAATCTGACAGCTTCTTGTCTTCTTGTGCTGATGTTTCTCTCAGTCTCACTGGTTCTGGTAATGTCACTGCCATCATGCATACCATTGGGTAAATTAGGATTCTGACTTAATTTAGCTGGAAAAATTTGAACCATATGTGATCCAAAGGATTCAATACTGGACTAGAAATAACGGGAACTAATCTCCATAAGAACCCCATTGAACATATCAATTTTGTCTGCCTGATTTCTGATTGCATTTTCTTCTACAATTGTATTATACAGTTGACACTATAGCGAAAGATGATAGGCTATGAATAATTAGGGTGCATGAATAATTAGGGTGCTTAGTCTACAGATAACGGACACTACTTGTATGATTTAAGGTCTTTCTTATATGAAATAATTGTCAATCAATTTGTGTGATAATTAGCAAATTTCACTACCAAGTCCAAGGATCTTCCCTGCCTAAACACTTATGTGACTGTTTAGCATAAAAACATGCTATGAATGTTAAGTTTACCTGGACAGTCGGTTCTAGGAGTCTTCCTGGTCAACACACATTCGAAGGTCCCAGCCCATGCATCACGCTTAGTTAAAAAGTCCTTCAAATTGAAGATCTTCTTCACTGTTGCTGGGATTGACGAATGTTCATACTCTGATGTTGGCTGTGGCCCTGATGGTCCATGCAACACTGCATTCCCAATTTTTAGTTTTGTTATAGTTAACGTGGTCTATAAACCAAGCGAAGACATTACAGTCTAACTTTGTGCCCTTTTTTGGACAAAGTGGTGGACAAACCAGTTCTGATACTATGTAGACTAATCCACATACCAATATTAAGGCTTAAGATTACATAAAGTATGGCTTGTAAAACGCACGTACCTGTTCCTGGTTCGATCCATGGCGAGATGAAGATGGCCGGAACCCTAACACCTAGTCGATCGAACTTAAATTTGTAAGGCTCAGGACCAACAATGTCATCTGGGCTGGGGACACCATCAACAGGGGTCTGAACATGATCAAAGAAACCACCATGCTCATCATATGTGATTATGAACAACATTTCATTCCATTGAGGGCTTGACCTTAGGGCTTCATAAACTTCCTTGATCAAACCCTGGCCTCTTGACACATCATGGGATGGGTGATCATCATTTCCGGGCCATGCTAATATGTCAAAGAATCTCTGCTCAATCACCACATAGTTTGGTAGCTTCCCCTCTTTGCAATGCCTCTTGAACTCCAGATCAAATGGGTGGAAATGTATCAAGTATTTCAGTTTCCTTAGGTTCCTGCCAAAAAGCGAAATTCTTTTTTTCAAATTTGTTGGGAAAATTTATGTAAGATATTTGATTGTATTTAAACCCATTAGAGCTCAAACCTAGGTGAGCTAGCCAAGGTTGGTCATGCTTATCTTGGTCAAGGAAACAATCGCGATTGAATTAGGTTAGTTATTTGAGAATACGTAGTTATGTACGACTCAATGTATGTAAAACCCCAATTGAACTCAACTTTGACTACCAGTCCACCACCATCTAGTGTGGGCCTTGTTTCAACAAATTTTAACCCTATCCGACATATCAAACTAATTCAACCAATGAGCTATCCTGATATGATTAGCTAGCCCTTAGAAAGGTACAATTAAATATTCTACCTTTTACTATTGTCGCAAATAAAATAGAACTCAAAAACTTAAGACCACATCTAGTGAGCATGATATAAGCTGAATTAATTCAGTTGAGCCTAGTAAACCACGATGATTCAGGTCAATAATATATTAAGTCCAATCCAACGGACATCAAACTTTTTTGAACCTACAGTGCATGACTGGCTCGACTTGACTTGAACCATCCCACTGACCATTCCAAATAAGATCTCAAACATTTTAGCATCTTGTCTTGATATAAGAAAACCAAAAATTAGTTACATATGAACCAATCACACATTCATGTAAGATGTAAAGTGTGAATCATACCGATAGAAGAGGGTAGAAGGAGGGTTTTGGTAATAGATGCCAAAACTATAACCGGCCTCATCCAAAGAGTCAAAGATGGTCTTTTGGGGCAACCCTTGAATAAGTTTCTTAGTATCGTTGCTTGTTAGCCCATGAGAAGTTGCTGAGTGCACATACATCCTATTGGGCTGTGTTGAAGCTGGCATTGAAGCAAACCATCTATCACAAACTGCAAACTGGGCCACCAACTCCTTGTAAACGGGTACAAGATCCGGTTTGAACCCGTTCATCACCGTATCCGCCATTCCGGCTTGGATCCGGTTTGCATTCTGGGCGAATCCTTGCATTCTTGGAGGGAGCTTCTTTTTGGATGATTCTTCGCTCCATGGCTCACCAAATACCTGCACATTTTTTTTTAAATTATCATAAAACGAGTCTTGTATAAGAAAGTCTCACGAATTATTTTCATGAGATTGACTTGTTATAAAACTCAGCATAAATAGTATGTAAAACTTAGGAATAGCTGCCACAAGATATTTTTGCGACATTCAAACTAAAACTAGACCTTTAGAACTCTTAATGATTTATTCTTTATGTGTTTTTTTCCCTTTAAAACTAATAGAAAATGAACAATTTTTAAAAATCTGATTCCTGTTTTTTTAAAAAAAATTACAACCTATTTTAAACTCAGGCTGATAGTAAAAGTCTTATATTTAAGCCATCGCCTGCTGATCGAGGATAAATTCGAGTAATTCATTTGATTTTGTTGTTCTACTACTATAGTGTTTGCCAAAATTCACAACTTTTCAGACATTTGGCCCATTGTGAATTCATGACCAAAAGTTCATTCCCAAAAAAAAAAAAAAAAAAGAAGTCACGTTTTACTAAAGACAAAACTGAATTCCGTTCAGGGAAAGTGCTACTTGATAAGGAAGCAAATCAGATTCAATGAACATGCATAATATATATATATATACACACACTGCATGGAGTAACCCAGGTGAGGGCCGTCGTAGACGGATCCATCCCAAAGAAGATCCGTCCGGAATTCGGGTTGCAAGCATTCACGGCTTGATATTATGGGTGCGACTCTCATCCTTCATTATCTCTAGAATTTTATCTCTCCCAAAATGAAAATGTTGGGGGGGGGGGGGTGTTAATTAGGGCTTGGGTTGAGTTAGATTAATTCACAGAGTTTTTCTTTTTGGTGTGGAGAGGGATAAATAATTCGACCATAGCTGTTTTTTTTTTTTTTTTAAATCTTGCATCTTCTATTTCAATGGAGTCGAATTACTGTTGGTCAAATAAAAGGAATATAACTCTCCCATTAATTACAAACCAACCCTACCTTTCTGGATATATGAAAATGATTTTTAATCCCTGCAAAGTTCAATTTTCTAATATTAAATTGCATTGATAATTAATTTTCTGAATTGAATAAGGGTAAGATGATTGAAGTGGATAGTAGATTAAAATTATGTGATTACTGAAACCATGAGTTTAGTTGATTTTTTTAACTGAGAAAATCTGAAACCAAGGGTGTATGGGTTATACAAAATGATGAGAAAGGGATATGGAGGTCTTGTTGATCGATGTCTAGAGTGTGTGATTACAGATACGAAAATTACAAATCAAACATTAAGTATGAGAAGGGATTGTATTTTTGTATTTAATGAAGAAAAACATGGGAGCAAATGACCTGTAATTAGGGGATCTTTTTTATATAATGAACTAATTAGTTATGTTAATTTAGCCTAATTTAAATCATGTAAATGCTTTAGATGTGCAAGACAATATAATTAATCTTCGATGGAAGCAACTCAACAGAGCCTAAATTTATTTCAGTAATTTGATCATATTTCATGTGTTTCATAAGTAGATTAAGTAAAAGTGATCCAATCAAGATTGAAAATCTACCGCTTGTAACCCATATTCAATCCAACACTGAAACAAACTCTTCCCATAGCAGATTTGAAATTCGAATTCACCTGAACCGACCAAACCTGATTCATATTGTCCTACTAAATTGCAATTTTTTGCAAGACAAACTCATTTGACCAAGTATTGATTAACCCGAAGTTAATCTGAACCAAAAATTATTCAATACGAACCAAAATATCGTTAACTTGAAACATGACCTGATCATATGAAGTTAACGTTATTCATATCCAAAAGAAACCGAACCACCTATTTATGAGGTCTAATATGTTCCATATCTCATTTTCAAAGAGTATTGTAGATGCAACCAAAGGCTTATCCACCGTGGAATAATGCCAACTAAAATATCAACATATGAGAGAGAATATCTCCACAGCTATTGGCAGGTTAATGCTTAACAGATGTGCACGACTTGGAATTAATTAAGAACAAATAAAAGAATTAATATGCGGAAATGGTACCATTACTTGTATGTTTGCATCTCTCTACGCATGTACCTGCTCATATATGTCCTGGATAGAGTGACCCGGGTCCGGGTCCACGTAAACGGATCCATCCCCGAAATTTATCCGTTTTGAGTTTGGGTCGGATGTGTTCTCCGGGTTCGAATACTCGTCCGGACCCGACGCCCCGTTTATATCCGGGTTGAGTTGCTTCATCCACCCCAGCATGTGGTCAAAGGATCTGTTCTCTTGGACCAGCACCACCACCGTCTTAATAGGGTACGGGTCCGATTCTCGGGTCGGGTTACTACCCTCAACACTCATTTTTGCTTGATTAGCTACCCCTTTCTCTCTCTAAAATGTTTGGGAGCAGGGTGGCCAATGATATATGAATTAGCCCTATATATAGAGGCTAGATGCCGGCCTACATAGTTTGTTTTTATAGTGTTTGTGTGTAAGTGACTTGCAATGTAGGGATGTCCGTAGGGCGATTCCTTGTGGGAGTTAGTCTTGTGCGTAATTAATTAAGCGAGAGAAAGATTGCGTGGGGTATATGTAGTGTGAGGGAAGAAGAATTAACCCCTTTTGGATATACCTGCTTGTGTATGGAATACTGCAAATTAAAGATGCTTTTGCCCTAGCTAGTACATAACGGTGATATATATGATATCATCATGTATGCTTTTTCTCTCCTCCATTCGATTAGTTTCTTGGCTTATCTTTTCTGTTGCAACAAACTAACATAACTCAACTCGGCAAACGGATTATTCGGATTTTAGATTATGTTTGTTTCACATCGATTTTGGCATAACTGATATTTGATCCAATAAAGTTATCTGAAAACAAAAAATTGTAGGAAAAATTCGGTTTGAATTCAATTTGGTTCAGGTCAATGGTTCAAATAAATTATCTTCCTTTCCCATGCTGGTTTCGGTCATTTAGTTCTAATTAAATTTAAATTTTAGATCAGATTTCCCAGGCTTAAAGTGACATATATAACAGTGTTACTGAAAGTTGTATATGTATAAAGTCTCAACTTTCGGGAACTCTATTTCCACATGAATTCTGTGATGATTGTCGTGCTGCTTTCTAGCCATATGCCAACGGATTTGCATGCCCCATCATTAATTTAGTTTGATTCAGATTTTTAGATAAGGACCATAATTAAGCATGTGAATAGAGATTTGATCATTTAATTACGATAGTTGTGAATTGAGCTCGTGCAAATATAGTTGATCTTGTTACTAGTGGTAATGTATATCATACATGTGGGAGTGTGCACTCCCACTTGCCATATATATATATATATATATATATATATATATATATATATATATATATATATATATATATTTCCAGTGTGTATTTGTCATATAGACAATTTTTAATATGTGACGCTGACGTGACTTATTAGAGTATATACTCCTAGGAGTATGATATAGGCTTTGTATTATGGGTATTTGATTCTTTGTCATTTGTACCATAGCCCATAAATGAGGGGAGATGTGGAGTTTAATTTCAAAGATTATAGAGGATTTTTTTTTTTTGGGGGGGGGGGGGGGATTGATGCGGTGGTCAAAGTCTTAGCTACCTATGTTTTCACCAGCAAGAAAAGAAAAGGGGGAAGAAAAAGTAGCTAGTGACTTTCTCTCCCAGGGAGGCTATGTAGGTAAGTAATGCTATTATTCATTTTTTTTTTTTTGGGTTTATACAAGATATATAAAAAATTAGTGAAATAAATTATTGAAAGATTGAGAGGATGAATTTCAACGGAGTGAGTAACATTAAAAAAATCCTAGCTTCTTCATTTCTTCTTCTCTCTCTAGAAAATTCTAATTTCTTCTTACAATGGGGCCCTTGGCTTTTTGACTATATATAATCTGTCTTTTATTCATGTTATACCTAACGTTTTTGCCAGTAAAAATTTTATGTTCATCTGTGAGTCTCTTCATATCTTCTTCTAATAGATAATGGTGTATCTCGCTTTTGGAGCGTTTCTATCAACTTTTCTTATCATGTTGTTCTACATGAGTAAGGTCAGATCGTTAATTGATTGCAAGGTTGATTTACAATAAATATTAATTCTTTGAATTCAGACGACTATAGTAGATAAATTTTTTCCATAAGAAGGCTATAGAAGGTTCACATAAAGGCTATACAAGGTTCACATATAGCATTGTTAGAGGCTATATTGTGAAGCAAATTGAGAAAAGAAGAGTATTTTGAATAGTTTCAATTAATTTCCTCCATCCATAGATTTATTTTGATATTTCAATTATGAATTTGTTTAAGGGTCATGTTTATTATAGATGCCAGATGATCTTAAATTAATGAATTCATCATTTACTTAAAAAAAAAAATGGCAAGTAACATAGAACAATATTCATACTCCTTTTTTATACTCAAAACTATAATCCATGATTTTAGATAACATTGAAACAAGAAATTGTATGGAAAGAGCTAACCCAACTAAACGTTTAACGTAATGATTTAAGGCCCATGATAGGCTATATACTCTAAAACGTCCCCTTACATGAATGTTCATCGGGTTTGAAGCCTAGATGTTGTAAAGACTTCTCTTTAACCTTGGACAATAAATCAACATGGGGGTAGTTTGAAATTTGAACTTAAGACTTTTTGCTCAAAAAAGTTCCGATACCATATTCAAGAACTCTCCCAACCTAAGCTGAGAGTTGAAGGTTAAGGAATATGTTTATACTCTAATACTTCCTCTCACACAAAGACCCTTTGGGCTTGAAGCGAATGCTATAAAAGGTTCCCCTAAACCTTGTTTAATGAATCTCTATGGAAGCTGCTGAGATCTGAACCTGAGACCTCTCACTCAGAAACTTTCTAATACCATATTCAAAAACCAACTTAATCAAAGTTTAAGCTATTAGTTAAAGACACATGATAAAGTATACACTCTAACAATAAGGATGCAGAAATGGGAACAAAGATAAGTTTTAGTACGTCTTATATATCTAGAGTGCTGGTGAAACGTACAACTTTCCTTGAAGTTGATAGGATCTACGTACAATAGCTTCTCGGGAAAGTGTTTCAATGTAAATTGGTATGCATTTCTCTTCAAAAATTTGTTGCTTGTCGTTCTTGAACTCAATCAGTTAGTCTCATATTCATAGCAATGTTAATGTACCTTAGTTTATTTTTTAAAAAAAAAAGGATGCTGGGACCAAATTTATAAATTAAAATATTTCATCCGATCTTTGTAGACATGTTAATTAGAAAATTATGTTCGATTGTTCATATCTATTTCTTTTAATTAAAATAGACTCAAACAATCTTATTATATGTTAAAGGAGGTGTTTGGTAAAAAAACTTTTTGGATAACTTTTTGGCTAAAAAGAGCTTTTTTGACCAAAATTAACTGTTTGATTTAGTAAAAAAGCTAATTTAAGTATTTGGTGGAATAGTTTTTTGAAAGAGCTTTTTAGATCCAAAAGCTAATTTGAAAAAACTAATTTGATTAGTCTTTTGGAATAACTTTTTAGAGAATTAGCTTTTTGTCTCACAGCTTTGTTAGAGACAGCTAATTTCACAAAACAGTTTTTTTACAAACAGCTGAAACAAATATCTAATTGAAATAGCTAACAGCTGACAGCTAATATAAACAACTAACGGCTAACAGCTGTTTGCCAAAAAGGACCAAAATCTTGCATTATTTGGTTGTTTCCCAGATGTAGGTCTCCAATATAGGGACAAACATACATGTTTTTCTTCCCTTCTTTTTGTTTTTTGGGGGGGGGGGGGGGGGGGAGGAGGCGTAGTGTATTATAAGAATAATAGTACTCGTCGATCAAGCCTCATATTTGGACCATTTCTTCTCTCATCATCTCACCAAACAATGTGAGAATTTGCATCCATGATCATCATATACATCATTATCATCATTTGTAAGAACATATATAATTTAACACTAAACTAATGCAAAACACAAGAAATATTATTAGTGCATGTTAGATTGACTAACACCTATGAACAGCTATTCAATGAATTGGCTTGGAATAATCTCGTTCCTAGTTCTGTCATTATGAATTACGCGTAATAGTATTAAGAAGTTTATATGCACATAATTTAATTTTAACAAATAAATAAGACTATCATTAAGAACATCACTAGAATATTTTCGAGGATGTTAGCTTTCTTAAGCTTACAATGCATTTTATGAATATGTTTTAATTAAAGATAGAAAGGAGTATTTGGTCCATTATATTATATTTGGACCTACATTAGTGTTTCTATTGTTTAAATGTGTTATAATTATAAGTAGATATTGACATGATTGATTTTGTATTATGTGTGACAATATTTTTGAGATAGTTTAATATTCAAATTTAAATATATGATCCTTATAATATTATATTTTATAATTCAAATTTGATTATGATATTATGTGATAAGATATGTCATTTTATTAGGGATTTTCATTTGGCAAATATTTGACATTCCTCAAACAAGGTTTCAATTTTTAAATGCTTAATATTTTCCTTGATCATGGAAGAAGCTGCAAATCATATCAGAAATATTCTCAATTAGCCCAAAATAGCTCTTGACCATTGCTGTTGATATTATGAGATCTTCAAGGATCCTAAACTTCAGTTCAAGGGCTTGAACTAAAGCTAAAATTCAGGGAAAAATCTGAAGTCAGTCTAACAGCTAGTTTTTGAGGGTTTGTCAAAGCTTTGCTATAAATATTGAAGCTAGCTGGAGGCTGAACACAACAAGAGAGATCACAAGCAAAAAAGAAGACAGAGCGCTACACTTGCAAATCAAGAGGAGGAATTTGAGAAGAGTTTGAACTTACATTGGCATATTTATTTTGTTCTGTACCAAAGAAGTGTATCTCATAATTATTATCTTTCTTTGTTTTGAGTTGGATTGATTAGTCGAAGGGCCGACTACTCAAGTACAATTGGAGAGCAATGCGTACGTTGAGACACCTATAGTTGTAGAGTCAACTAGTAGGTTGTACGATTGGTAAATCGTGTGTAATCGACCGACCTAATAAAAGAAAGAGGTTCAAAATCCCATCGGCGAGGGGCGCCCGTGGGTAGAAGACCAGGCGTTGCCGAACCTCTATAAATTGTGTATTTTGTCCAAATTTACATTTTCCGCATTTCTATTTCGGTTATTTTGTGACTTTGATTATCACCTTGTTTACTCCTCTTTATGGTGATTTAACTAGCCAAACTGGGCCAACAGAGGAATTAGATACTAATCATAGGCCATGGTTGGGCTAACGTTAATTATGAGCCCCATCAAAATCAACTCCAAAAAAGTATGTGTTATGCATCTCTTAATTAAAAAATATATGATTAAGGTATAGGTGTAACTATTATTTTTTTAAATAATGTGACTCCGTGTAAGTTTGTGCAATTGATAAAATATCTAATTGAATCAATACGACTATCATGTAATTGTATTCCAGTATAATATTAAAAATCAATCATCCAAACAAATAACTAGTCACACATTAACAACAAGCAAAGTAACCCAGAACCAGTTCAATCTTTAATTGTCGCAAACCAAGCAAGAGAGGAACTCGTGAAGGAACGATCTACGTACTGTTGTTATTGTTGTCGTTGTCATCGATGTCAGTGTTTCGAACAATGATCACTGCATTTTCATCGGCCCCACTTTGTCGGGCTTTCTCACACTCTTCCAAGAAGATCTTAAGGGCTTCGTCACAGTAGGTGGCGGCTTGGGCGACGATCATGGTCTCCACAAGCTTGTCTGGGTAGGTGTCCTTGGTGTGGTCTCCTCTTAGGACTGCTGCTAATTGTACTAGTTCTCCTTGGAAGTCTGATAGGTTCCTTTCTTCATTTGCTTCAAAATCTCTTAGCCTCACCGGTTCAGGCAATGTTACTGCATCGTGTACACACATGTAGGAGAATTGGTTAGTTTCCTATAGGATACTATGAGTCTTTAATGAACATAACTATCGTTTTTGTTTGTTTGCAAGTATTGGTTACGTTCATCAAATGGTATAGAATCGGTATGTTATTAGTAGTCAGATACAAAGTCAAGTTGAAAATCCATCAAAGTGGACATTTGTTTTTCCCGATTGGTAATACCCACAAAAGGGTTGAATACAACACTTGACGTGTCTAGCTAGAGAACAAGACAAAACCTAACAACACACAACATAGACACACCAGATCACCAGCTATACCTTGAAGGAAAAGGCCCTAGACACCTTGCACCATAATTAAAGGGACACCCCATACAAGAGCCGACATGCCTCACAAAGGAAGGATCATGGATATACAAAAAAAGGATCATGGATATACATGATGATCTTATACTTGAAAAAATTACTGATATTATAGTGATTTTACACCGTTTACAAGTGCTTGCAATCTTATCTTATATGTATGTAATTGAAGCATTTTTCAATCATCAAATAGGTATGAGGTTTGTCCATACTTCGTTTTTGATGCTCAAAATGGGGTTGTAGGGTCTTACTCAAATTAAACACACATAGGAAAGAGAAAAAGACAAGAAAATAGCTTATAGGTACCTGGACAATCGGTTCTTGGGGTGGCTCTGTTTAGGACGACCTCAAAAGTGCCAGCCCAAGCATCTCTGTTAGTGAGGAAGCTTTTCAGGTTGAAAATCTTCTTCACAGTTGCTGGAATTGAGGAATGCTCATATTGTGATGTTGGTTGTGGACCTAATGGAGTATGTAGCACTGCATTTCCATGTTCAAAATATTAATCAGTTCTCTACGGATATCGTTGGAATATATGATAGTGGGGTTGTCCACATGGACCAATTACGAGGCCCTAATCATGCATGTAAGCCAGTGATCAGTCATGTTGCCTGTTGATTTTCGGATGAAATTTCACTTGGACTTGTGTGTGTTGTTCCTTTGTTAAAGGTCTAATTTATATCTAAAATTTAACAAATACAAAGGCCATTAGGGGAATATATACCGACGTGCTTCAATTCTAAGCAGGCATAAGGTATAACATGTCCTTTAATGTAAAAATTCTTCAGGTTTGAAATATAGATGTACGTTGTATAGGCTCATTTAATTTTGCCTTCCCCAATATTGTCATATGAGGTTTTTGAGATTTGAATATAAGACCTTTCACTCACAAATACTCCAATGTCGTATTTGGAAACCATCTTCTCGATGGTTGAAAACCCAATAACAGTCTTAGACCCTGTTCTTTTCGTTGGTCAATTCTAAAATACCAATCTCAACCCATCAGCTTCTACCCACTTCAACCTATTTCAACCCACTTCAACTCACTTCCACTATTTTAACCAAGTTCAATTTATCACATAAAAAAAATTCAACCCACTTCAACCCACCTCAACTTATTTCACCCTTTTACCAACTCCAATTTACCTATGAAAAGAACAGACCCTTATTGTCTACAAGAGATAGTTGGCTAGCTTATATCCGACCCCATAAGCTAAAAGCAAAACCACTTGATAACAATCAAGCAGTAAATTACCTGTTCCAGGCTCAATCCAAGGGGAGATGAAGATGGCCGGAACCCTAACTCCGAGCCGATCAAACTTAAAATTGTAGGGCGGCGGACCAGTTAAACCATCCGGGCTAGTTATGCCTTCGACTGGCGGCGAAACATGGTCAAAGAACCCACCATGTTCATCTTAAGTGATGATGAAGAGCATCTCATTCCATTGAGGGCTTGATCTAAGTGCCTCATAAACCTCCTTTATGAACCTCTGGCCTTCTGAGACATCATGAGATGGGTGATCATCGTTCGCTGGGAATAACTCCAAGTCCCAGTATCTTTGTTCTATTACAACATAGTTTGGGAGCTTCCCTTCTTTGCAATGCCTCTTGAATTCCAAATCAAATAGGTGGAATTTTGTTGCATACTTCAATTTCCTTAGGTTCCTGTATGTATTTACAGATGTAGAGTATATATTTTCTTTATTTATATAGACAATAAATATGAAGCATATTCTTGGATAAAACTGTCACACACAAAAATTTTGGAGACACACCATCGGTTGATGAGCGACAAACTGAAAATAAATGGAGCAAGATTGCACAAAAGTTTCTATATAAAAATCATAGTTGAATACATACAAAAATTGTTAGTTATAAGTCTGACAATAACAGCTACTACTACTTCCAATGTGGGTCTCGTTTTTGCAAGGTTTGGAGAGATCCAAATGTCGGCAGACTTTACTCTACATATATGACTGCCCCTGAAGAGATAGTTATAAGGCTGATTAATTTAAATGTGTAAATATGATATGCATCAAACAAGTCGTTAATGGGTTGGCCCACCTGCCTTACCTTCACATAGCCTAACCTCATTTACATGCTCTTAATAGACTGACGAATTACTGTCTAGGCCTATTTTAACCCTATTTTAAATAGGCTGACCTGGTTAATGTAATAAGCACCTGACCCAATATGAACCCCTATGTTAAAATAATTGATCAAACCATTACCAAAAGGGCATGTGCCCGAATGGCACCTGTTGCTCTATACCCTCCTCCCTATTCGGGTTTGACTTTGAGGGAAACTCCATCACCAATTCATTGGAAGTGGAGGGAAGTAGACACTGGGCATGTTGATCGATTGAAACTTCCTCTAAGATAGGGTTCAGTGGGTGGCCCGTACTTATCAATCAGCTCAAAAAAAAACAAAAGAAAAATCAAATCAATACCTGACGTAGAGGGTGGCAGGAGGGGACTGGTAGTAAATCCCAAAGTTAAGACCAGCCTCATCCAAGGAATCAAAGATGGTCTTTTGGGGCAACCCTTGAATAAGTTTTTCGGTATCATTGCTTGATAACCCATGAGATGTTGCTGAGTGCACATACAACCTATTGGGCTGTGTTGAAACTGGCATTGAAGCGAACCATTTATCACAAACACCAAACTGGGTCACCAGCTCCTTGTAAACGGGTACAAGATCCGGCTTGAACCCGTTCATCACGGTATTCGCCATCCCGGGCAGAATCCGGTTTGCATTTTGGGCGAACCCCTGCATTGTTGGGGGTAGCTTCTTCTGGGCTGATTCTTCGCTCCATGGCTCCCCAAATACCTGTACGTGTGCTCATTTGTTTGTTTTTCATCGGAGGAATGCCATATAATTAATGGGTATTGTGATCAACACATAAGGTCGAAAGTTGCAACTTTTTCGACGAAACCGTCTCATAATAAGCTATATGAAATCATTGAACTGATTTAAAAAATGCCAAGCATTATGCATCCGAATCCGAGCCCGAGTTGAGATTTTTTAGGCTCGGCGAGCTTTGAGCCGAACCAGAGCCAAGCTTTAAACTGACCGAGCCGAGCCCGAGACTCTGACTATTATTGCTTAATTAACATTGGCTTATTCAAAAAAATAAGAAAAGAAAATTTAATCTACATATGTTATATCTGTCTTTTAATTGGTTAAAACTTATCGTCGTCAACTATGTTATACATTATCATTTTGTAAATTTAGAGTCATCAAACAAAACAGTAATAAGGTAATGACCATACATACATACATAATGACTTTATTTATAAAACTTTTGGTTTAAATTTCGAAGAATGTACTCATGTATCCTAACCAATAAGGATTCGGTGATCAAAGCATCATATTTCATTACTCTCCAAATGCGTATTCTTCTAACGTGCCCACTTAGGTATGTGTGTGAGATATATGACAAAAACAACACAAAAACAAAATAAACTGCATTGAAAAATATGAGCATATATACAACACCACCACCTCTCAGTGTGGATCCCGTTTTTGTGGGGTCTGGGAAGATTCAGCTGTAGGCAACCTTACCTCTACCGTCATTACTACCTATAGAGAGGCTGATTCTAAGAGACCCATAAAAATGGATTTTGTGAAAATATTTTATAGAAGAAAGCTTTTGTGAAAACATTTAATGGGAAAAATTAAGGCGACATAGCAAGAAATGACTAAGATAAATTAAAAGAACAAGTTGGTGAAGCTATGAAATGCAAGAACAATATACCAGAGGAAGGTAAATGTCTTGAATATATACTATGAATCAAACAAACCTGCTCATAAATGTCCTGAATGGAGTGACCCGGGTCTGGGTCAACATAAACAGACTCATTCCCAAAGTTGATACGAGCAGAGGAAGGATCGGAAGTGTCGAGCGGGTTGGAAAAGTTTTGACCTAAACCTGCCCCATCGATATATGGGTTGAGTTGCTTCATCCAACCTAGCATGTGGTCAAAGGACCGGTTCTCCTGAACCAGGACCACCACTGTTTTTATTGGGTATGGACCCTCTTTCCCACCCATTCTCTCCTTCTCTCTCTACTTTCTCTCTCTAAAATTCTCTGGAGGTTGGAAATTGGAATGCTGCCCCGACGAGCAAGCGAAAATGTAAGCAAGGGGTTTTATAATCTGTAAGTTTACTTAATTAATGGATAATAATATTTATTTTAATTGGGTCCAGTTGCATGCATAAAACCCATGTCCAATCCAACTACATTTATTTTCATTAAGGGATAACAATATTTATAATTTGTAAATTTACTTAATTAATGGATAATTATTACAGATGGTAAAGGAGATCGAATTTAGATCTCCTGTGCCATGGAACGTATGGTTGACTTTCTCAGTTAAACACTGGAAATTAGATTGTACTTTCTGCAAAATAATGTATTATACTCTTATTTATCGAAATTTCATTGTCTTCTAAATTTACAATTCCTTTTTTTTGTTTATTTACCAGATTTTTAAATGTTACACTTTTTTTTTGGTCTGAAAATGTTACACTTTTAAATGTATGGTACGTGTTCTTTTTTAAAAAAGTTCTCTGGTGCAATCGAACACTAATAATGTAAGGGCATACAATGCATTGTACTCTAGGAAGTACAATCTAATAGCTAGTTTGTGATCACATATTCAATTTTTAGGCTGTGTTTGACAACAAAATTTTGTGAGTTTTGATCAAATCAAAATACTAATAATCTAAATAGTTTCTTCTAATAAGATGTTGTACAGCACTGGAACTATAATTTTGTATTTCAAATATGATTTTTGAAAAACTAAAAAAGTAGATGTTGGCTTTGCAAAATTAACATTTTATTTTTTTTCAATATAACCTGTGTCAATTTTATTTTTATTTTTTTGACAAACTATCTGTATCTTTTTATTTTATCTTTCTTAACCCTCAAGATATTGTGAGGTGATAAGTTGGAATGATTGTGCCTTCAACAATATCATTTCCTTTGCTTCTATTCAAGCCTCGAAGATACGAAAAATTTTTGTCAATCAATTAACTATAGTTGGTTAATCAAATAGTTAAATTTCGAAACACATTTTCTTTGATCACTTCAATAGATAACTATAAGCTATGCTATAATATAATAGTTAAATTGCAATAGCTATTTGCTACTAATTAAAGCAACCATCAATTACCTAAACAATTATTATCTACTCTAGCAATTAGTCTTACCGAACAGGACTTTTTAGTTATCACAGAAAAGAATTGAATGCCACTAGCCCATGTCGGTGTTATAAAAATTAGAAACATATTCACATGAGCCATCTCAAAATAAGATTTTTTAAAAAATAGCCTCATTTAAAAATATGTACATCAAAATTTAGTTTTAAGGGATAATTGAGGTTTGGATTACCTTAAACATTCAATCCAATGTTTATCTAAATACAAGAAAGTAAGAAACTAGTCTTTTATTGCTCATCTCTTTAATTAATAGAAAGGAAATCAAACAAGCAATCTTATTATATGTTAAAGTACTCCTACAATGTTTTGTCGTTTCTAGGATGGAGGGATCTCGGCAGCAGCAGCAGCAGCAGCATTCATCAACCAAATAAGAACATAATTTAACACTAAATTAATGACAAACACAAGAAATATTATTAATTCACGTTAGGGTCACTAACACTTATTAATAATTCAATGACTTTGCTCAGAGTGACGCCTTCCCTAGTTATGTGATTAAAAGGCTTTTTTGTGGGGGTGGGGTGGGGGTGGGGGTGAGGGTAAGGTAGACTATTGATAGAGTTGGCAATGGTATAGGTACAGAGCGGGTTTAACCGTAATCTCATTTATACTTATTTTCAAAATTAATACTCATACTCGTACCTATATATACTGAGTGTTGTAAAGTTATATTCATACTTATACTTATTAGGTTTAGCTAGCGAGTATATGAGTTTTATTCAGATGTATATAGACATAAAGAATTATAAACATATTTTATACCCATATTCAATACCAAGTAACTAATATGTCACATTAATACTAAGCTTTCAACAATATATCATATCATACGAAATACAACTAAAAGTTTCTAAATCCAAGTAACAAATTAGCACCTAACAGTTATAGTTTCTAACAAAATTAAATGTTTTACTAGAGTCTTGAATACAACACAACTCAAAGCAACTAGCAAAATATCCAAATCTAAGCAACAAGCTAGAATTTTAAATAAACGGTTACGAGTCTTATGTGGGACACACATTGATAAAACAACTATAGTGCAGGTGGGACCTAACTATACCCATAACCATACTCGTTCTAGCAATACCTGATTCCAAACCTGTTTTTTTCCTTCCCATTTTCAACACCCATACCAACACCCACTAGGGTAGTTTTTACGGATTTTACAAATTTAAACGGATATATATTTCTCTTAGCCATCGACAGAGTCCTCTTTCAGGGAGGACTTGGTAGGCCAACAGGTTCGAGGGAAAAGGAGCATTGCTCAGACCCCAGGTCCATCTCCCCTTGGCCCCCAACTTGGCATGTAATTAAAAGGCTCGCTTATTATACACATATATATACAAGTAATTCGACAATTTAAGAAGTTCACATGGGCGCAATTTAATCTTCAACGAATTAAAACAAGACTGTTATAAAACAATTACTAAAAGATTTTTAACAAGTTGAGTATGCTTATCATAGGACAACTTTATAAATCCTATCAAAATGAAGTCCGACAAAATTTAAGGTGTTGTTTGAGAAGATTAACAATTACAAATAACAGCATAGGATTCCATTTGATCGAATCTTTAGTTTAAATTAGCAGTTAATAATTTTATTTGAATAAATCAATGTCAATCTTGTATCTCGTCATTGAAAACAGCCCATTAGTTGTGTTTGAACAGGTCAATGTCAATCTGTATCTCCTCAGTTTATTCGTTTTTGCTGAGATGTATTATATTGTAGTATATTACAAACTCGTCTCGTCATTGAAAACAGCCCATTATTTTTGTTTACGTAATTAAGAAGGGCAACACCTCCCAAAACAAAAAAGAAAGTAATTATCATCAACATTTAGTAATAATCAGCATTTATTAACATTTAGTCGTTTTTTAATTACAACTTTGGCCATGATGAGCACTCATCAGTGCTAATCATCACAGTCAGTAATAAAATATTTATAATAAGTTGAAAAGAACATATTCTTATTATACTTGGGGAAGCACCGAACAAGGCACCCCTGAATTCATGCCTCTGCAATAGATTCTGAGCTCCGGCAACGGAACCATATGCAATGTTATTAAATGTCCCCCCCCCCCCCCCCAACACCCCAATGGTAAGGTGGGTTACTCTGTTTGGGTCTGCATCTTAGAAACCCATTATAGAGCTGAGTGACGGCCCGAATGAGAACCTCAACCCTTGGCATGCAAAGCTCTCAAATGTTATTTGCAAGACGGCCGTTTCATGATAAAATCCGTGTAGGGAACTACCATGGATGCAGAATGTGGCCGATTCGCGCCGAAACGGTCATATCGGAAATATTTTTCAATTGGCCGAATCACATTTTCACCGTAATATAGAATGCGATTTCGCATTAGAGCGCTTTTCCCATATCTCGAGCGAAACCGTAATCGTGACTGAAATGGCATTTTGAATCCTGTTGAACTACTACTTTTGAAGTCAACTGATTTTATGATAAAATTTCACATGAACTTGCATCTGGTTCGCCCTTATTAGCTGCTATTCAATGAATTTGCTTGGAATAATGTCTTCCCTAGTTGTGTCATTATGAATTACGTGTAATAGTATTAAGAAGTTTATATGCACAGAATTTAATTTTAACAAATAAATAAGACTATCGTTAAAAACACCACTATAATATTTTCGAGGAAATTAGATACTGAGCATAGGCCATGGGTGGACTAACTTTATGAGCTCCATCAAAATCAAAGAAAGTACGTATACATCTCCCAATTAAAGAAAATATGATAAGGTATGGGTGTTGCTACTATTTTTTTAAAATAATGTGAGTCCGTGTTAGTTTGTGCTATTAATAAAATTTCTAATTGAATCAATACAAAAAATTTATGATTAAGGTATGGTTAATTTAATTTCATGAAAATTTAATGACTAGGAATTTTTGGGGTTTTACTCTTTAATTCAAGAGTTAAACAACTAAAATTCTAATCTCTATACATATATAATATTATCTTGGATGTATTCTCCATCTATTTTAGAATTTTTTTAAAAAAACATTGTATTATATCATGTAATTGTATTCAAGTATAATATAAAAAATCAATCATCCTCTACCCCTTATTGGGCCACCAATAGCTCGACTCCAGTGAAATGGAGGATCCAATACCAAAAAAATAAAATAAAATAAAAATCAATCATCCAAACAAATGACTAATCACACATTAACAACAAGCAAAGTAACCGAGAACCAGTTCAATCTTCAATTGTCGCAAACCAAGCAAGAGAGGAACTCATGAAGGAACGATCTACTGTTCTTCTTGTTGCTGTCGTTGTCGTCAGTGTTTTGAACGACAATCACTGCATTTTCATCGGCCCCAGTCTGTCGGGCTTTCTCACACTCTTCCAAGAAGATCTTAAGTGCTTCGTCACAGTACGTGGCGGCTTGGGCGACGGTCATAGTCTCCACAAGCTTGTGTGGGTAAGTGTCCTTGGTGTGGTCTCCTCTTAGGACTGCTGCTAGTTGTACGAGTTCTCCTTGGAAGTCTGATAGGTTCCTTTCTTCATTTGCTTCAAAGTCTCTTAGCCTCACTGGTTCAGGCAGTGTGACTACATTATGCACACACGTAGGAGAATTGGTTAGTTTCCTATACATGGGATAGCATGAGTCTTTAATCAACATAACAATCGTCTTTAATTTGTTTGGTTTGCAAGTATTGGTTCATCAAATAGTATAAAATCAGTAAGTTATTAGTAGTCAGATATAGAGTCAGGTTGAAAATTCATCAAAGTGGGCACTTCCCCCACCCCGATTGGTAATACCCACAAAATTAAAGGGTTGAATGCAACACTTGACATGTCGAGCTAGAGAACAAGACAAAAACTTAACAACACACAACATAGGCACGCCAAGTCACCAGCTATACCTTGAAGGAAAAGACCCTAGACACCTTGCACCATAACTAAAGGGACACCTCATACAAGAGCCGACACACGTTGCAAAAGAAGGATAATGGATATACATATGGTAATCTTATAATTGAAGTATTTTTCAGTCATCAAAGAGGTATGAGGTTCGCCCATGCTTAGTTCTTGATGCTCAAAGGAAAAAACTAGGACACAGAGAAAAGAGAAAAAGAAAAGAAAATACCTGGGCAATCGGTTCTTGGGGTGGTTCTATTTAGGACGACCTCAAAAGTGCCAGCCCAAGCATCTCTGTTAGTGAGGAAGCTTTTCAGGTTGAAAATCTTCTTCACAGTCGCTGGAATTGAGGAATGCTCATATTGTGATGTTGGTTGTGGACCTGATGGAGTATGTAGCACTGCATTTCCATGTTTAAAATATTAGTCAGTTTTGTAAGGATGTCGTTGGATCGAATATATGATAGTGGGGTTGTTCATATGGACAAATTACAAGGCCTTAATCATGTATACAAGCTAGTGATCAGTCACGTTACCTGTTGATTTTGGGATGAAATTTCACCTAGACTCGTGTGTGTTGTTCCTTTGTGAAAGACCTAATGTATATCTAAAATTTGACAAGTACAAAGGGCATAGGGGAATATATCTCTACGTGCTTCAATTCTAAGCATGCGTAAGGTATAACATGTCCTTTAATGTAAATGTTCATCAAGTTCGAAATATAGATGTACGTTGTATAGACTCCTTTTCGCTTGCCCAACATTAATTTCCATATGAGGGGTTTTTTAGGTTTGAATCTAAGATCTTTTCCTCACAAATACTTCGATATGATGTATTATTTGGAAACCATCTCCGTTGATGGTTGAAAACCCAAAAACAGTCTTATAGTTTACAAGATATAGCAAGCCAGGTTGTATATATCTCCCAGAAGCTAAAAGCAAAAATACTTAGCTAGATAACAATCAAGTAGTAAATTACCTGTTCCAGGCTCAATCCAAGGGGAGATGAAGATGGCCGGAACCCTAACACCGAGCCGATCAAACTTAAAATTGTAGGGCGGCGGACCAGTTAAACCATCCGGGCTAGGGACGCCTTCGACTGGCGTCGGAACATGGTCAAAGAACCCACCATGTTCATCATAAATGATGATGAAGAGCATCTCATTCCATTGAGGGCTTGATCTAAGTGCCTCATAAACCTCCTTTATGAACCTCTGGCCTTCCGAGACATCATGAGATGGGTGATCATCGTTCCCTGGGAATAACTTCAAGTCCAAGTATCTTTGCTCTATTACAACATAGTTTGGGAGCTTCCCTTCTTTGCAATGCCTCTTGAATTCCAAACCAAATGGGTGGAATTTGGTTACATACTTCAGTTTCCTTAAATTCCTGTATGCATTTACAGATGTAGAGTGTTTTCTTTAATTATATAGATAACAAATATAACTCATATTCTTGGATGAAACTGCCACACACAACAAATTTGGAGACGCACCAATGGTTGATGAGTGGCAAATTGACAATAAATGGAGCAAGCTTGCACTAAAGTTCTATGCAATAATCATCATTAAATACGTATAAAAATTGTTAGTTATAAGCCTCGCAACAACAACATCTACTCCTCCCAGTGTGGGTTTCTCTTTTGCAAGGTTTGGGAAGATCCTAATGTAGCCAGCTCTTATTCTACATGCATGACTGCCTGTAAAGATATAGTTATAAACCTAATTGAAATATGTAAATATGATATCCAAGTGCTTAAGGATAGAAGGTTATCAAAGAAGTCGTTAACGGGTTGGCCCACCCACCCTACCTTCACATAGCCTGACCTCATTTACATGCTAGAAATGGACTAACAAATTACTGGCTAGGCCTATTTTAACCTTATTTTAAGTAGGTTGATTTGATTAATGTAACAAGTACTTGACCAATCATGTACCCCTATGTTAAAACAACTGATCAAACCATTACCAAAAAAAGGGCCTGTGCTCGACTGGTACTTGTTGCTCTATGCCTTCCTCCCCAGTTGGGTTTGACTTTGAGGGAAACTCCATTGCCAATTTATTGGAAGTGGAAGGAAGGGTGTGGACATCGGGCAAGTTAACCCATTGAAACTTCCCCTAAGATTGGATTCAATGGGTGGCCTGTACTTATCAATCAAATCAAAAAACTAAAAATCAAATAAATACCTGTAGTAGAGGGTGGCAGGAGGGAACTGATAGTAAATCCCAAAGCTAAGACCAGCCTCATCCAATGAATCAAAGATGGTCTTCTGAGGCATCCCTGCCGTCAGTTTTTTGCTGTCATTGCTTGATAACCCGTGAGATGTCGCTGAGTGCACGTACTGCCTATTGGGCTGTGTTGAACATGGCAGTGAAGCAAACCATCTATCACAAACACCAAACTGGGTCACCAGCTCCTTGTAAACGGGTACAAGATCCGGTTTGAACCCATTCATCACGGTATCTGCCATCCCAGGTCGATTCCGGTTTGCATTTTGGGCGAACCCCTGCATCGTTGGGGCTAGCTTCTTCTGGGCTGATCCTTCGCTCCATGGCTCCCCAAATACCTGTGTGCTCATTTGTTTGTTTTTCAGAGGAATGTCATATAATTAATGGGTATTTTGATGAACACATAAGTTCAAAAGCTGTGACTTTTCAGATGAAACCATCTCATAATAAGTTATATGAAACCGTTGAACCGACTTGTAACAAACCCTGTACAAGATAGTGTGGCATTGACATTTCGGGCCTGTTCTTTTTGTGGGTAAATAGGGTGGGTAAAAGGGTGAAGTAGGTTGAAATAGGTTGGGGTAGGTTGAAGTTGGTATTTTTTTTTTAGGTGGGTTGAAATAGGTTGAAGTAAGTTGAAGTGGGTTGATGTTGGTTGAAGTTGGTATATTTTTTATGTGATGGGTTGAAGTGGGTTAAAATACTAAGAATGTAACTAATGTGTGATAATTTATGAAGTTATCGAAATTTTGTGAAATTTTTGTTTGTTCCTTTTTATTTTTTATTTTTTTTATTTTTTTATTTTTTATTTTTTATTTTTTATTTTTTATTTTTTGTTTTTTATTTTTCATTTTTGATTTTTAATTTTTCATTTTTCATTTTTCATTTTTCATTTTTTATTTTTTTATTTTTATTTTTCATTTTTCTATTTTTTATTTTTTATTTTTTGTTTTTTTATTTTTTTATTTTTTATTTTTTTATTTTTATTTTTTATTTTTATTTTTTCATTTTTCATTTTTCATTTTTCATTTTTCATTTTTCATTTTTCATTTTTCTTTTTTTATTTTTTATTTTCATTTTTATTTTTTATTGTTATTTTTATTTTTTATTTTTATTTTTTATTTTTATTTGTAGTTTTTATTTCTATTTTTAATTTTTATTTCTTATTTTTTATTTCTTATTTCTTCTTTTTTGTTTTTTATTTTTTAAATTTCTTGGTTCTTATTTTTTATTTTTTTTTTAATTTTTTAATTTATTATTTTTTAATTTTTTAATTTTTAATTTTTAATTTTTAATTTTTTATTCAAAAATAAAAATTAAAATTACAAAATAAAAGATAAAAATTAAATAATAAAACAAACAACGTAAAAAATACAAAATAAAAATTAAAAAATTAAAAATAAAAAAGAAAAGTAAACAGATAAAAAAAGAAAAAATAAAAAGTAAAAAAATAAAAAATAAAAAAATTAAAAATAAAAAATAAAAAATAAAAAATAAAAGTAAAAATAAAAAATAAAAAATAAAAAAGAATGAACAAAAATTTCACAAAATTTCGATAACTTCATAAATTATCACACATTAGTTTCATTCTCATTATTTTAACCCACTTCAATCCACCATATACAAAATATACCAACTTCAACGCACTTTAACCTACATCAACCCACTTCAATCTAGTTCAATCTATTTCAACCCACCTCAAAAAAAATATCAACTTCAGCCTACCTCAACCAACCTCAACCTACTTCAACCGACTTCACCCTTTTCCCCACCCAATATATTCACGAAAGCAACAGGCCCTAAATCTCATATCATACTTTATAAATTATTAAAATTATGAAGGGGGTGGGTTGAAGTTGGTTGAAGTGGGTTGAGGTAGGTTGAAGTGGGTTGAAGTTGGTATTTTTTTTTCGAGTGGGTTGAAATAGGTTGAAGTAGGTTGAAGTCGGTTGAAGTTGATAAATGTGGATTGACCCACGAAAAGAACAGGCCCTTCATATCAAGTTTGCCTGAGATTGTAAAAAAAAAATATATCATACGATTTAAAACACACAAACATATACATTATGTATATATGAGGGATAAATTGCCCAATTGGGCTCCTATACATAGCCAGCCAATGGATCTTGCACAAGCCAAGAGGGAGGGAGGAGAGTGGGGTGCATAATACCCAAATTTAAAGGCCTAATTGTACGCCACAAATCTCTTAGAAGTGCGAGAAGTGTCGATGATAAGATTCGATCCCATATCTCCCATGTAGCCTTGAAAAAAGGCCACTTGATCCTAATGATTAAATGAGCTACAAACTCTTGATATATATTTGGGAAACCAAGCCCATTCTTTTAAAAAAAAAAAAGCCCTCAATTATGAATTAATTAACTAACACCCACATATAGTTGATTGCTTTGTTAAATTACTTTCCTTGACTTCATTCAATAGGGTGGGGAGGTATCCTCCCCTGCTTCTTAAGGAATTGAACATTTCCTTTGTCCTATTGAATTTGGGGGTTTGTTATTTCCACCTAAAAATGATCATTCATGTAATAGTCCCATTTTAGATCTTTCAAGTCAAGTATACTGTTGTCTTGATTACCTCATGCATTTTAAGCACAACTCTGCAATTTTCTTCTTCAGTCCTATTCTCTTCAACTTATTTTGTCTGAACTTATTCTAAAATAAATTTATCTGAACTTATTTGTTGAACTTATTCTAAAATTATTTATTGAACTTATTCTGAACTTGTTCTAAACAAATTTATGAACTTATTTGCTGAATTTATTGTGAACTTATTTACAGAACTTATCTTCAGTTAAATTTATCTGAGTTTATTCTTTAAAAAATAAATAAATAAACAGACGTTCATCATGGTCTCATCATTATCATCATTGTGTGCAGAGTGAATCAATGAAATAATCATTGTGCTAGCTGGAGCTAGAGATTATGAAACTTTGACTTGGTCATCTTCTTTTTCTGCACGAGAATTATCTGGTAAATAGTGAAGACTACACGTCATGTGAATGTCATTATTATGAATATTTATCATTTAGCAATAATTGCATGGCCGTCCACTCAGGCTTAAATTCATGGGTGTCATTATCTCAGGCCCAAATGGTTTAAAATTCCTAAGACTTGTCGCCCCAAAAAAAAAAAAAAACTTACATATGTTACTAACACAGTTTAGATGATTTGTTGTTTATTGTCTTTAAATAATATCTTAAATTTGATTCTTAAAAATGAAACTTGTGAGATGAATCAGGATGGCTCTATCTGATATTCAGGAATTTCATTGCTATTACTCAAACAAGCAGGAAATGTACATTGGTACCCAAACAGTCATAATAAACTTCGATAAGAGTTTCTTTTGTGTACCCTTCTGCTTCAACAGTAACTCAATTTTAGTATAACCAAAATCATGATAAAACAGCTCTATATCTCTATCATTGTCGACCAATAATATCCTGACCTACATTAAATAGTTAACTAAATCTTAAAAAAAAAAAAACTATTTATGCCTTCCCTCTAAAATTTTAAAAAAAACATATAGGCGTGCATCTGATGATCGAGAAATTTTATTTATAACAATAAGTTTGTACTTGCTTTCAAGTCACTTCTCCCCCTCCTCCACTAATCCTCCACCGGCTTGTAAGAGATGTACATGTATTTTAAAGTTAGTTAGGCCAACCAACCAATCAATTTCTCCCTTCTATGCATTAATCAATCATGGAATGTAATTCACTCTTTTTGAAAATTAACTACTTGAGGGTTGTGCGAAACCGAGCCGACTCGTCGCGCTTTTGGATTCGGCTCGATCAAAGCTTGGCTCGAACTCGAGTCAAACTGAGCTCGAGTAGAGCCCAAGCCAACTTGAAAGATCCTTATTTCTTGAACCCAATGTAAAAATCTAAAATTCAGCTTCGATATTGGATTTAAGTTTGAAAACTTTTTACCCGAAAATAATTACAAAAAAATAATACTAAGCCGAGCCCGAGCCCGAGCCCAGCTCGTTTACACCCCTATTTCCTCTATGTGGGTCTTACTATTATTTCTTAGCTTCTTTAACTATTATTGCTTAATTAACATTAGCTTATTCAAAAAGCTAGAAAAGAAAAGTTATTCGATCTACATATATTATATCGGTTTTTGAATTAATTGGTTAAAACTTATCATCGTCAATTATGTTATACATTATCACGTTGTAAATTTAGAGTCCTCAAACAAAACAATAATAAGGTAATACCATGCAAACATAACGACTTTATTTGTAAAACTTTTGGTTTAAATTTCAAAGAATGTACTCATTAATTTATCCTAACCAATAATTAAGGATTTGGTGATCAAATTAAAGCATCATATTTGATTACCTCTCCAAATCCGTATTTTTCTAGCGTGGCAACGTAGATATATGTATGGCATATAAGACAAAAACCATCACAAAAACAAAGTAATTAAAACAACATTGAAAAATATGAGGATACTATATATGAATCAAACAAACCTGCTCATAAATGTCTTGGATGGAGTGACCCGGGTCCGGATCGACATAAACGGACTCATCCCCAAAGTTGATACGAGCAGAGGAAGGGTCAGAAGTATTAAGCGGGTTAGAAAAGTCTTGACCTGAAGCTACCCCATCGATATCCGGGTTGAGTTGCTTCATCCAACCTAACATGTGGTCAAAGGACCGGTTCTCTTGAACCAGGACCACCACTGTCTTTATTGGGTATGGACCCTCTTTCCCAGCAGCCATTCTCTCTCTACTTTCTCTCTCTAAAATTCTTTGGAGGTTGGAAACTGGAATGTTGCCCCCTGAAGCAAGGGAAAATGTAGGCAAGGGGTTTTATATATAATTCGCAAGTTAATTACTTAATTAATGGATAATATTTATTTTAATTGGGTCCCGCTGCATAAAACCCACGTTCTAGTAAGCAATTACAGATGGCAAAGAAGACCGAATTTAGATCTGGTGTACCATGGACCATATGAGTGACTTTCTTATTTACAAATTGGAAATTAGATTGGAATTTATACAATATATATAATGCATTATACTCCTATTCATTGAAGTTTCATTTTTCTCAAAAGTTAAAATTCATTTTATTAATTTTTTGATTCACGTATCCGATTCTTAAACGTTAAAGTTTTAAATATGTGGTGTCTTTTTTTAAATATAATCTCTGGTGAAATCAAATACTAATATTTAAAGGAATACATTGCATTGTACTCTAGGAAGTACAATCTTACGTCTAGTATGTACGTGATCTCACATATTCAATTTTTAAGCTGTGTTTAACAACAAAAACTTTTAAGTGTTTTACTCAAATCAAAACAATAATCACCTAACTGTTTTCTTTTGGCAAAGTGTTGTTCTAACATTGCAAATAGTGTTTTCGTTTTTCAAATATCTTTTTTGAAAAGTTAAAAAAAGGAGATCCAGATGTTGGTCTTGCAAAATTAACATTCCAATATAACCTTTGTTAATTTACTTTTTGGCAAATTATTTATACCTTTTATGTTTTATCTTTCTTAACCCTCAAGATATTGTAAGGCGCTTTAGGCATATCGATAAGTTGGAATGATTGTGCCTTCAACCATTTCGTTTCATTCCTTTGTTCCTATTCAAAGCTCAATGATTAAAAAATATATATATATATGTCAACTAATTTTAACTGGTTAACGAAATACTTAATTTTTTCAAACACATTTTCTTTGATCACTTCAATATATAAATAGCTATATGCTATAATAGTTAAACTGCAATTAGCTATTTGCTACTAACTAAAACAACCATCCGGTACGTAAATAACTATTATCTACTTTGACAATTAGTCTTATTGAATAGGGCTTATTAGTTGTCACAGAAAAGAATGTCACTTCTGTTCATGTCGGTGTTCTAAAAATTAAAAACATATCCCCATAAGCCATCTCAAAATAAGAATTTTTTAAGAATTGCCTCATTTAAAAATAAATACATTAAAATTTAGTTTTAAGGGATGATTGAGGCTTGGATTACCTTAAAAATTCAATCAAAAGTTTATCTACATACTAGAAAACAGTATTTTATAGTTCATCTCTAATTATTAAAAAAAATCAATCAAGCAATCTTATTAAATGTTATACTCCTACCACGTTTTGTTGCTTCTAAGAGGCAGCTCAGCAGCTCTCCAGCATAACAGGGCACCATAAACGTTTTTTTCCTTTTTCTTTTTTTTTTTTCCGGGCGGCTGCGTGTCATAAAAAGAATACTCGTTTGTTGGGGCATCCGCAGCCCAGGACCCGCGTGACAGTGGTAGCATCTGCGTGGAACTTGGGGCCCTGTCAGCCACTGACACGTGCACTGAAAAACAAGGGTGGCACCGTGGGGCGTTCCGTCCCGCATACAATTTTTTTTTGACTTTTTTCGGATCAAAACGCGTCGTTGCATTCATTGCGTGGGATTGAAACGTTGCGTTTTGGTAGAAAAGAAAAATCAACGCTGGTCGAAATTCTTTTTTTTTTTTGGTGAAAAGTTTTCTACAAATTCCAAACATCTCCAAAAAAATCTGACTTATGTTATTTGTCCATCTTTTACCTTGCATTTTTTTTTAATACTTGAACATTCGTATTGTATTTTTTAAAAAAGTCAAATCTCATCACAAAAAAATTGACTTGTATTTTTTTAAAAGTTAAAATAGAAACACAAAATTAAAAGAATAAGAAAATTTAAAATCAAACTATCCAATTCTATGGTCAACAAAATAAATATTCCTTAATTCCAAAAATAAAAAACATTCACACAAGTTACAAAAGTTCAAATACAAACACAAAATAAAAATAATAAGTAATAAATTATGTTTAATTGTGGGCTCTATGACAAATATTTAATTTAATTGTCCTTGCAATGAGTTCCAGTGGCTGAGAAACTAATTGGAATGTAAGTGGAACTCCTGCTGACGTAATAGACCTGAATTCCAAAAACTGGAACTCAGGTTGAAAATGCCCTTACACCACGTCTTTACCAATTCTTCTCATTTCTCACATCATGCATCATCACCATCATTCATTGATTATATGAGGAGGAAAGAATGTAATTTAACACTAAATTAATGACAAACACAAGAAATATTATTAGGCCCTGTTCTTTTCGTAGGTCATTTTAGATTTACCAACCTCAATCCACTTCAACCTACTTCAACCCACTTCAGCCAACTTCAATCCACCTAAAAAAATACCAACCTCAACCCACTTCAACCAACCTCAATCAACTTCAACCTACCTCAACCCACTTCAACCAACTTCAACCCACCCCTTTATAAATTTAATAATTTGTAACCCAAATCGTTAAAAATAATTGACAAGTTGTGCCGGCCTCTAACTTTCAGAAAAATAGTTACAAAATTGTGAAATTATCATTCAGCGAAAAAATGCACTAAAAATTATAATAATTTAATAAATTATCACATATTCTCATTATTTTAGCCCACTTCAACCCACCAAAAAAAAAATATACCAACTTCAACCCACTTCAACCCACTTCAACCAACTTCAACGCACCTCAAAAAAAAATACCAACTTCAACCCACCTCAACCCGCCTCAACCAACCTCAACCAATTTCAACCTTTTAACCACCTCCATTTACTCACGAAAAGAACAGGCCTTAGTTCATTTAAGTTCATTGATACTTTTTATTAATTATTTCATGACTTTGTTTAGAATTTAGAGTGATTAATGCCTTCCCTAGTTACGTGATTAGAATTTAGAAGGCTTTTTTGTTTAGAATGAAGGTAAGCCAGCTAGACTATCGATTGAACCCTCTCTCAACAAGGACTCAGTAGGGGCCTATAGGTTTGAGGAAAAAGGAACACTGATCAGAAACCAAGTCCCCCCCCCCCCCGGGGGGCAACAGAGTTCCCCCTTCTCCGAGTCACACCCCTGGTGGGAGGGAAGGTGAACACATATACACAGTTCAACAGTTTAAGAAGTTCACGTGTGTATAATTTAATCTTTAACGAATAAAAATGAGATTGTTATTAAAACACGAATAAAAATGGGATTGTTATTAAAACAATCACAAAAAGATTTTCAAGAAGTATACTTAGCATATATAGGCCAACTTTATAAATCCTATCACAATGAAATCCGACAAAATTTAGAGTGTTATTTGGTAATATTAACAATTTGTATAATTCCGTCAAACAAAAATACCTATATAGCAAATAACTGCATAGGATTCAATTGGACAGAACCTTTAATTTAAATAAGTAGTCAAAAATTTTGTTTGAATATGATCAATGTCAATCTTGTATCTCCTACCCGAGAAAATATGTGCACGTAACTCGTGTTTGGTTAGTGGTAATCACGTTGTGAAGTGCTTATTCTTAGACATGTTTATGCTAATCGAAAAAATATGCTTAAGCATATCCCATGCGTGTTCAACCTAATTAATTAGCCTTAGGCATGCATAAGCAGCCAACATCGCAATGGCTCAGTTTCTTCTGCTTTTTTTTTTTTTTTTTTCCCCAGCAAACTAGATGTGAAAATCGATATAGGTGAAATTCAAATCCAAATTTTTGGTAAAAATTCTCAGAGACTTCACTAGTTGAACTGACACTCACTCAGTTATTCACTTTTGCTGCGACATATTGTAGTATATTACAAACTGATCTCATCATTGTAAACAGCTTATTATTTTTGTTTATGT